>MCJB01051930.1:15080-33709 GCA_002018475.1 Nicotiana obtusifolia
GGGGGGGGGGGGGGGGGGCATGTTCTATAGCTAGAGAACCTGTCGGAGCAACAACTAAGGAGCCACCAGTAGCTCTGGTTGGGAGGCAGGCACCTGAGGCGCCTGTTGCTGCCCCTGAACTCCAGGAGACTGTGGCATATTTTTTGAGCATGTTCTGTACTTTGGCTAAGGCGGGATTGATCCTAGTTGCAGCAGCTACTTCTCAGGCTGGGGGAAGAGCTCTGACTCACGCCGCCCATACTCCCGAGCAGCGGTCCCAAGTCGATCAGGTTTCGGGTGTAGTGCCGGAATAACCCGTTATCACGGTTCAACTAGAAGTCAGGCCAAAGGAATCAAAAGAGGAGTAGAAGAGACTTGAGAGGTTAAAGAAGTAATTTCCACCTATATTTAGTGGTGTAGTGTCTGAGGATGAACAGGGATTTTTAGAGTAGTGTCATCGTATTCTATGAATTATGGGCATAATAGAGGTGATCAGGGCCGCCCTCACTACTTTCCAGCTGACGGGGTCGGCATATAGGTGGTGAAAAGCTTATGAGGAGAGTCGGCTAGTTGATGCAGAACCACTTACTTGGGCTCCGATTTCTGATCTGTTTTTGAGGGAGTTCATCCCATAGACCCTCAAGGATGCTTTGCACATGAAGTTCGAGCAGCTGTGCCAGGGGACTATGACAGTGTCTGAGTGTGCTTTGAGGTTTAGTGAGTTATCCCATCATGCACCTGCCTTGGTTTCTACTGTTAGAGAGAGAAAGAGTTTGCAGATTCATTGAAGGACTCAGTTATGGTCTCAAATTTGGGATTGCGTGATATTTGGAGATTGGTACTTTGTTCCAGCAAGTTATGAGATCACTTGGAGGTTGGAGCGTATCCATGACCAGGAAAGAGGGGATAGGGAGGCCAAGAGGCCTCGAGATTCTAGAGGATTTAGTGGTTCCTACTCTGTAGTTTCAGCTCTTCATGGCAGAGGTTATGCCAACAACTACTTCATTATGTGCTTCATGCTACTCGTAGTGCTCCAACTATTCATGGGCATTAGAGCGCCCATTTTGCAGAGCCACTTTTTAGTGTACCTTCAGCATGGGGCGCCTACAACGGTTATTCTAGCCGACCGGGTCACACTTAGTTCTAACAGCCATGCCCATAGAGAGGTTATTTTGAGTGTGGTGATACTCGGCCTATAGTGATGGATTGTCCCAGATTTAGGTGTGGTGCACCTCCATATGGTACACAGACCATAGTTACCGCTCCAGTTGCTACTACACCTGAATAGGCAGCTAGAGATGGAGGTTAGGCAGGTAGAGGTTGTCCTAGAGGGTGACGTCAAGTTAGTTTCTATGCTTTTCCTAGTAGGACCGAGGTTGTTGCATCAGATGCTATCATGAAAGGTATTGTTCTTGTCTGTCATAGGGATGCATCTGTTTTATTTGATTCTGGTTCCATTTACTCGTATGTGTCATCTTATTTTTCTTTATATCTTGTTATGCCACGTGATTCTTTGAGTACTCCTGTTTAGGTGTATACGCCTAAAGGGGATTCTATTATGGTAAGCCGTGTCTATCGGTCGTCTTATGGTCACTATCAGGGGTTATGAGACTAGGGTTGACCTTCCACTACTCAATAGGTAGGACTTTGACGTGATTTTTTGAAAGGAGTGGTTATGGCCCTATCACGCTATTTTTTATTGTCATGCTAGGACCGTGACATTGGCTATGCCAGGGTTGCTGAGATTAGAGTGGAGAGCTACATTGGGTCATGTTCCCTATAGGGTGGTGTCCATTTTGAAGGTACATCTGATGGTTGAGAAAGGGTGCTTGGCAATTTAGCCTTTGTGAGGGATATCAGTGTTGATTCTCCTAACGTTAAATCGGTTCTGGTAGTGAGAGATTTTCCAGATGTGTTTCAGCAAACCTATCGGGCATGCCACCCGATGGGGATATCTATTATGGTATTGACTGGTGTCAGGCACTCAGCCCATCTCCATTTCACCATATCAAATGACACGAATGGAGTTTAATGAATTAAAGGAACAACTTCAGGAGTTGCTTGATAAGGGTTTCATCCGACCGAGTGGCTCACCTTCGGGTGCTCCAATTCTATTTGTCAAGAAGAAAGACGATTGTGTGAGAATGTGTATTGACTACAGGCAGCTAAACAAGGTCACAATCAAGAACAAGTACCCATTACCGAGTATTGATGATTTGTTCGATCAACTACAGTGTGCTTGGGTATTCTCGAAGATTGACTTGAGATCAGGGTACCATCAGTTGAAGATCCGTGCTTCAGATATTCCGAAGATGGCTTTCAAGACTCGCTATGGTTACTATGAGTTTCTGGTGATGTCTTTTGGGCTGAACAATGCCCCAGCAGCCTTCATGCACTTGATAAACAATGTATTTTAGCCATATCTCAATTCCTTCATCGTCGTGTTCATTGACGACATATTGGTGTATTCTCATAGTCGGGAGAATCATGAGCAGTACTTGAGGATCGTGCTCCAGACATTGAGGGAGAAGAAATTATATGCTAAATTCTCAAAGTGTGAGTTTTGGCTTGATTTGATGTCATTCTTGGGCCACATGGTGTCCAGTGAGGGGATTAAGGTGGATCTGAAGAAGGTGGAGGCAGTTTAGGGTTGGCCCAAACCTTTTACAACTATTGAGATCTCGAGTTTCTTAGGCCTGGGAGGGCATTATCGCCATTTCATGGAGGGTTTTTCATCTATCATAGCTCCTTTGACCAGATTAACTCAGAAGGGTGCCCCATTTAGGTGGTCTGACGAGTGTGACGAGAGCTTTCAAAAGCTCAAGACTACCTTGACCACAGTTCCAGTTCTGGTTTTACCTTCAGCATTAGGTTCATATACAATTTATTATAATGCTTCGTAGATTGGAATTGGGTGTGTGTTGATGCATAAAGGTAGAGTAATTTCCTATGATTCTCGTCAGTTGAAGTTCCATGAGAAGAACTACCTAGTACATGATTTTGAGTTGGCAGCCATTGTTCATGCGGTGAAGATTTGGAGGCACTATCTCTATGGCGTATATTGTGAGGTATTCATGTATCACAAGAGTCCACAACACTTATTCAAGAAAAAAGATATGAACTTGAGGCAATGGAGGTGGTTAGAGCTGCTGAAGGACTATGACATCACCATTCTTTATCATATCGGGAAGGCCAATGTGGTGGAAATCAGCCAATTTAGACTATTAGACTATTAATCTGTTTTTAATTGAAGTTGTTGTTACATGGAATACCTTTCATTATTAAGTTATATTTCTCATTTCATTGTGTTGTTATTGTCATTCTTATACACATTGTTGTTGAGCCGTGAACTATTTATTGCTGTAATATTGATGTTGTTATTTTGGCAATATTGTGGCATATGGGCAATGTTATGATGAGAAGCGCATGCAGCAGCATAAAGTTGGTGTTATTAATGCGCATGCTGCGAGATGAGGGAGTTTTATGCTTGTGTTGCTAGTAACGAGAATCACTTCATTTTGAAGCACACATGGCGAAATAAGGGGGCTTAAGCGCGTGAACCTATTCTAGAAAAAAAAATCTTGAAATGTAAGGCTCACGCGGTGCGTTATAAGGAAGATTTGTGAGTTGTGACTTGGGAATTGTGATTAGGTGTGGTACCTTAGGGTGACTCCTGTTGTAAAGTCTATATTGGAACGACTTGATTATTTTAACTGTTATTGGTTTTCCTCAATTTATTTCACTTGTATTTAACTGTATTTTTGACTACTTTGCTATTATACCTCATGTTCACTCTTTGTTACTATTTATTTATTTCATATTCCGTTGTAAGCTTTATACTCATATGCTGCATAGGTTGTATGTCTAGTGAGCGTCTGGACTTGAACCTCGACATTACTCCGCTGAGGTTAGTCTTGCTACTTACTGGTATCGATTGTGGTGTACTCATACTATGATTCTGCATATTTTTGTGCAGATCCAAGTACCTCAAAGCGTGTCAGATGTTAGTTGGCTGTTTTGAGTTGTTGAGGAGACTTGTTGAGGAGACTTCAAGGCATACTTGCCATCCCGCTCGCAGGCCTCAGAGTCACTTTCCATTGATTTTCTTATTACTATTTATTTTCATTCCAAAACACTATTGTATTGAGATTTCTAGTGTATTCTCTGTAGAGCTTATGACTCGGTAGCACCGATTTTGGTGTTTATGTGACTTTTGAATTTCCATCTTTAGTCATATTAAAGTACTTTTCAGCTTTCATTATTATTTAAGTTGGTGTTTGGTTCTGTTGATCTTGCTATGTGGTGGCTTACCTAGTCCTAGGTACATGGTGCCATCACGATCCTAAATGTGGGATTTTGGGGTCGTGACAACAAGAATCATGATAATAACATATGAGTACGGGGAGTATTCAACAACAAAACATGTTTCATATAGCAAAAAACCCTAATTCAAGGCATATTAATAGCTAGGTCTAATCTGGTCATAAACCATACATACGTCCATGTACACACTCGTCACCTCATGCACACATCGTTTTACATAGCACAAGTAATGCAAATTAGACCAAATCCTAAGAGGTAATTTTCTCCACACAAAGTTAGGCAAGATACTTACTTCAAATACCCCGAATCAATACTCTAAAAATGGTTTTTTTTTTTGTAATTCACCTATGTGCGGCTCAAATCAAGCCAAAAACGACTTAATAATATATAACAATACAAGAGAAAAGAATTTCAACTAATAAAGTTGAGATCTTTACACAATTATCAAAAATTCAATCCCGGGCCCGCCCGATCAAAACCCGAGTCGAGGGTTGATCTCGATTACCCAAAACACATGAGTCCAAATATATGATTGATTTTCAAATCTGAGTCCAAATTGATTTTCAAATCTCAATTTTTTATTTTTCAAAACATAGTAAAAAATCCCCAAAACTTCGCTTCAAATCTCATGATTTTGATGCTAAAATTCATATGTAATCAATTTATATTATCGAAATTAAATGAAAAGCACTTACCTGATAACTTGTGTGAAAATCCCCTCCTAAAATTGCTTCCCACCGAGTCTAGGGCTCAAAAATGTGACGAAATGAGACTAATTCACGAAATCTCACTATTTGTTCAGCCCCAGAAGTCGCATTTGTGACCTTGGGCTTGCAATGTGACCCTTGGCTCGCAAAAGCAAGGTTTTCCAAGTCCCACAGAATTTTCAAATGCGACACATTGTCTGCAAATGCAAACCCAGCAGGCATCACAAATACGAGAGGAGGATTGCAAATGCGGTCTGCTAATGCGTAGCTCACCATAGCAATTGCGAGGCGAGCTTCGCAAATGCAAATCCTGCCGCCTCAACCCTCCTTCGAAATTCTGACTAAATCCATCGCAAATACGGTCATCGCAAATGAGAACTAGTACTCGCATTTATGAGACCTGTAGCATTAGCCAAGAACCAACAATCTGAAACTCAACTCAAGTGATTTGAAACACATCTAAACTCACCGGAGCCAGCGAGGCTACACACCAAACATCCACACAAGTCTTGAAACATCATAAAAACTGGCTCGTGAGATCAAGGTACCAAATAACATCCAAAACCACGAATTGAACACCAAAATGCATTGAAATCACAATGAAACTCAAGAACTTCTAAAACAACAACCAAGTGTTCGATTCCTACCAAACCAACTCTGAATCGCACCAACATTGCATACAGGTCCCAAATGACAAAATAGACCTATTCCAATTCCTGAATCCAAAATCCAAACCCCATAGCCATGAAGTCAACCCATGGTCAAGCTTAGGAGATTTCAAAACCTTAAAATGTCCAACTTTCGGAGTAAAGAGCTAATTCATCCTAGGAACCTCCGAATTCAATTCTGGGCATACGCCTAGGTCGAAAATCACCATACAAAACTAATAGGACCATCAAACACCATTTCAGGGTCATTTTTTTTACAAAAGTCAGCCTCAGTCAACTCTTCCAATCTAAGCTTCCAAACTAGGAGCCGAGTGCTCCAAATCGACCTGAAACTTCCTCAAAAAGAAACAAACTATCCTTGCAACTCCCATAACAATAAATAAAAATACGAGAAGATTCAAAAAGGGAAACAGGGCTCACATACATAAAACGAGTGGTCGAGCCGTTACATTCTCCCTCTCTTAAACAAATATTCATCCTCGACCGAGTATAGGGACATATATCATATCATGTTTGGTCTCCCAAGTCGCCTCCTCGACTAGTTGACCTCTTCATTGGAACTTCACCAATGCAATGTTCTTCGACCTTAACTTCCGGACCTGCCTGTCTAAACTATCGGCTCATCAACATAAGTCAAGTTCTTGTCCAACTGCACCGAGCTGAAATCTAACACATGTGATGGATCCCTATAATACTTCTGGAGCATGGAGACATGGAACACCAAGTGAATATCTGATAAGCTGGGTGGCAAAGCAGGCCTGTAGGAAACCTCACTCTCTCTCAAGAATTTCAAAAGAACTAATATACCGAGGGCTCAACTTGCCCTTATTTTCGAACCTCATTATAGCCTTCGTGGGCGAAACTTCGAGTTGAACCCTCTCACCCACCGTGAATGCCACATCACGAGCCCTTCTATCAGCATAACTCTTCTGCCTGGACTGCGCCGTAAAAGCCACTCATGAATAAACTTCACCTTCTCCATGGCATCCCGAACCAAATTAGTTCTCGACAACCTAGCCTCCCCATGTTTAAACAAACCTACCAAAGAAAGACATCGCCTCCAATGTAAAGCCTCATACGGAGTCATCTGGATGCTCGATTGATAGCTATTATTGTAGGCGAACTTTGCTAGCGGTAGAAACTGATCCCAATGAGCCCCAAAATCAATGACACAAGCTCGTAATATGTCCCCCAAAATCTGAATAGTGCGCTCGGACTGCCCGCGATCTATGGATGAAATGCCGTACTCAGCTCGACCTGTGTGCCCAACTCACACTGTACGGCTCTACAAAAATGCAATGTGAACTGCGTGTCTTGATCCGAGATAATAGACACTGGCACACCATGAAGGCAAACAATCCCACAAAGATAAATTTGTGCCAGCTGCTCTAAAGAGTAGGTAGTCATGACTGGAATGAAGTGTGCAGTCTTGGTCAGTTTGTCCACAATGACCCACACCGTGTCGAATCTCCTCAAGGTCCATGGCAACCCAACCACAAAATCCATGGTGATACGCTCCCACTTTGACTTCAGAATAACTAGCCTCTAAAGCAAATCATTTGGTCTCTGATGCTCATACTTAACCTGCTGACAATTAAAACACCGCGCTACATACTCAACAATATCTTTCTTCATTCTCCTACACCAGTAGTGCTGCTTCAAATGATGGTACGTATTCACGGCGCCAAAGTGAATGGAATACCGCAAACTATTGGCCTCCTCAAGAATTAACTCCCGCAAACCATCCACATTGGGCACCCAAATCCGACCCTAAAGCATCAATACCCCATCATCACCAATAGTCACCTCATTAGCATCACTGTGTTGCACTATCCTTAAGGACAATCAAGTGTGGGTCATCATACTGATGTGCCTTGATGAGCTCAAACAAAGAAGACCACGATATAACACAAGCAAGAACTCTGCTAGGCTCCGAAACATCCCACCTCACGAACCTGTTCGCCAAAGGCTGAACATCTAAAGCTAAAAATCTCTCCCCATCAGAGTAAAAGCAAAGCTCCCCATGCTCTCAATCTCCTTACTCAAAGTGTCAGCCACCAAATTGGCTTTCTCGGGATGATAAAGAATTGTGATATCATAGTCCTTTAGTAGCTCTAACCACCTCTGTTGCCTCAAGTTTAGATCCTTTTGTTTGAATAGGTGCTGAAGACTTATGTGATCCGTGAATACCTCATAAGACATGACGTAAAGATAGTGCCTCCAAATCTTAAATGCGTGAATAATGGCTGCTAACTCCAAATCACGCACTGGGTAGCTCTTCTCATGGAGCTTCAAATGGTGTGAAGCATAAGGAATTACCTTAGCATCCTGCATCAATACATATCCAATGCCAACCGTGAAGCATCATAGTAGACTGTATATGAACTTGATGCTGAAGGCAAAACTAGAATTGGAGATATAATCAAAGCAGTCTTGAGCTTCTAAAGTCTCTGCTCATACTCGTTAGACCACCTGAATAGGACCTCCTTCTGAGTAAACCTAGTTAAAGGAGCTGCGACAGATGAAAACCCTCCATAAAGCAGTGATAATACCCAGCCAACCCTAGAGAACTCTAGATCTCAGTAGTGGTAGAAGGTTTGGGCCAGCTCTGAACTGTCTCAATTTTCTTCGGATCCACCTTAATCCCCTCACTGGACACCACTTGACCTAGAAATGCAACCGAGTCTAACAAAAAATTGCGCTTTGAGAATTTAGCATACAACTTCTTCTCCCTCAAAGTATGGAGCACGATCCTCATGTGCTGATCATGCTCCTCTCCGTTGTGAGAATACACCAATATATCATCAATAAACACAATGATGAAGGAATTCAGATATAGCTAAACCACGCTGTTAATCAAGTGCATAAAAGTTGTTGGGGCATTGGTCATCCCAAACGACATCTTTAAGAACTCATAGTGGCCATAACGGGTGCTGAAAGCCATCTTCGGAGTATCTAAAGCTCTGATCTTCAATTGATGGTACCTCGATCTCAAGTCAATCTTCGAGAATACCCTAACACCTTGGATCTGATCAAACAAATCATCAATACGCAGTAGTGGGTACCTGTTCTTGATAGTAACCTTGTTCTAATGTCTCTAGTCAATGCACATCCTCATAGAGCCGTCTTTTTTCTTCACAAATTAAACTGGGCAACCCTAATTTAAAACACTCAGTATGATGAAACCTTTATCAAGCAACTCTTGAAGTTGTTCCTTCAATTCTTTTACTTCCATTGGTGCCATGCGATATGATGGAATTGAGATGGGCTGAGTGGAATTGCCATGGGACATATCCTGTAAAATAGGATGACATATATGAATAAGTAGAATCCCCAGATCAAATAAAACTGATGTATCCCTACAACAGACTGGAACAGTACCTGTGATGACTGCATCGAATGCAACAACCTCAGTCCTACCGAGGAATGCATAAAAATGGGCCTGGCCTCCTCCTCTAGGTCGTCCTCCACTCACTTGTCTGCACACATAGCTGACTGTGCGGGTGGAGTAGCAACAAAAGCAGAAACCATAGCTTAGTACCCTGCGGAGGTCCACCTGTCTAAAGTTTGGGACAATCTCTCACAATGTGCTTGGTATCACCACACTCGAAACAACCCCTCTACAGGCGTGGCTATTGTTTATAAATCTGCCCGGGACGGCTAGAATAACTCTGTAGGAACCCCATGCAGAAGGTGCACTGAGAGTTGGCTGTCTAATATGAGTACCCTGGGGTCCATGACTAGCTTGAATTCTACGAATAACCCGAAGTGCACACTAAACTGGTTGACTAATAACGCCTCTGCCATGGCGAGCTGTAGCCGAAGAGCGAGAACCACTGAATCCTCCAAAACCCTGAGGCCTCTTGGCCTCCCTATCCCCTCTCTCCTTCTAGGGGATACACTCTAACCTCCTAGCTATCTCTAGGACATGGTGGAATGGAGTCTTAGTCTCCAACTCCCGTGCCATCCCAAATCCGAGGCTATAAACTAGTCCCTTAATAAATCTTCAAACTCTCTCTCTCTCATAGTGGAAACCAAAGTAGGTGCATGATGAGATAACGTTTTAAATCTCATAACGTACTAAGACATAGTCATGCTCCCTTCGCGTAATTGCTCAAACTCGGTGCATAACTCGTCCATGCGGGTTTGTGGAGTGAACTCCCTCAAGAAGAGATCAGTGAACTGGGTCCAAGTAAGTGGCACTGCGCCAGCTGGTCTACTCGCATCATAAGTCTTACACCATCTATATGCCGGCCCCGTCAGCTGAAAAGTAGTAAGGTCAAACCCGCACAAGTCAACTATGCCCATAGCACACAAAATACGATGACACTGGTCTAAGAAACCTTGTGCATCCTCAGAAGCTTTACCACTAAAATGAGAGGGGTGATACTTCTGGAACCTCTCTGACCTCTTCTTCTCCTCGACTGATGCAACTGGCCCAACCTCGGGCTGAACTACAAACTCGGGCTGTATCGGTATAAGACTCGGAGCTTGATTAATATGAGCTCGCTACTCAGGAGTATTGGCGGCGGGAGTCTAATCTCCTTCCCCAGCCTGAGAAGTAGCTGGTGCAATCGGGATAAACCCTGCCTGAACCAAGCTCCCAAACATGATCAAAAAGTGTGCCAAGGTCTCCTGAAGTCCAGGGGTAGCAACAGGTGCCTCGGGTGACTGCTCCTAAACCGGAGCTACTGATGGCTCCTCAGTCGCGACCCTGGCACAACCCCTCGCTGCGATACATGCTACGCCTATACCTCGGCCTATGCCCCGGCCTCTAGTAACATCGGCATCGGTGCCAGCATCATCAATAACTAAAGCTCGTGTCCTCAATATCTGTGAGAGAATAGAAGGACAAAGGTTCAAACTCTTAAATTAATAAATCCGCACGATAAGGAATGAAAGAAGTGGCATTTCCTAATAGTTCCGTAGCCTCTCGAAGATAAGTACAGACGTCTATGTACTAATACGCAAGACTTTACCAAACTTTCATATGACTCATTGAACCTATGAACCTAGAGCTCGGATACCAATATCGAACAAAACATAACAACTTTAAATTTAACAAAATTGAGTAATATGATAAAATTTTCTAAACATATATACAATAACTAACTTCCCAAACTTAGGTAATACTGAGTCATAAACTCTACAAGAAATACATAATAAGCCTCAAATGAACATCACTATTTGAAAGACATAAACAATAGAAAAGATATGAAAGGGTGAAAGTAGAAGAGGGTGGTGAATTGTTGATTTCTTTTATTTTTTTTATTTTTTGTATTCTAAGTAGTTGACTAGTTTACCACTTAGTCAACTCAATATAAGAACAGAATAAGAGTAAAGCAGACATAAAGTGCAGGATTAAAGACACCGTAATTTTATACTGGTTCGGATTCAATGTGAATCCTACGTCCAGTCCCCTTGGGTTGCAAGGGTGCTCTCTTTCCGTATTTGAAGTTTCTCGATTACAAGAGAGTTGATGTAGCTTTACACCAACAATTTAGTCACTATGTCACTTCTCTCTTTTTAATACAATGCCTCACTAGTGTTTATCTCTTTTTCTTCTCTCACTAATTACACATCAAATCTGAAGAGAACTACAATGCTTGTTTGGAGTAGAACAAAAATAGTGATAGTGGTTCATTGAAAGTATGTTTTACCAAGGCTGGTGTAGTAGGTATTTATACTTTGTGAGGCCTTCCTGTCTTGTAAATCTTTTGAGAGATTGCAAATCCAAGGGAATCGTAGATTGATTCTTTCCAAGAATAATTCTTCTATTTATTTTCCTTGTCTCGTGATCCTGATTTATCTCTTCCTTTAATGAGTGAATATTCCCATTGTCAAATCCCTTGACTTATACTTCGATTGGCATTTTAATGTGGAAGAATCTTCAGCTAATGATTTCAAGCCCTTGACTTCCTTTAATTGAGATTCATTCTGTAATATCCTCCTTGATTGATTTTTCCATCTTCCTTGATTGATTTTCCACTCATCTTTCCTTTTTCGTCTTCATTATTCTACGCCTCTATTCCATTGTTCAAAAACTGTTTATGCACATAAGGAGAGTTTTGTTATTTTGCATCATTAAAATATACTTAGATCTAACAATCTCCTCCTTTTTGGTAGTGATAAAATAACAATGAAAATACTTCCTCGTTTAACTATTGACTTGAGTGTGTTGTAACCGATTCCCCCTCAAATTTTCGTTTGTTGTTAAATATGTCTAGTCGAACCCCCTTCAGTTGGACATTATATTGTGCCTCAGTTATAGCCAACTCCTCCTCAATGGATGATGTACTTGCAAGTTAAACATCTGCAAGAAAACATAACACAGAACATAGAAAACAGAATAGGGAATACAAAGAAACACATGCCCTTAAGCCTTGTTTACTATTTCTCCCCCTTTGTCATCAACATAAAAATAAAAGCAGGCAGGAAAGAAATATTTGTCCTAATAGTTCAACCAATGACTGAACCATCACCCACAAAACAAAGCAAAAAAATTGTCTTAAACGACCATGCATCAATGGAGAAAGTAAGTATGGCTGTTGCAAATTACCTACTTGAGACAATTAAAACTAGAATTCACTGTGATAGAGACCCTATCAATCATGTCGTGCATCTCTTGGAAGGCCTTTATTACTTTTTCTGTAGTCTTGAGAATCTGCACTCGATCTTGGACACGTCAGATCCTGTCTCCTTTGCCAGTCCATGAACATCTTAAATTGTACTTTGCATAGAGGTTAATGAGTCCTTGATGATAGATAGTTTCTCGTTGATGGAGGCTAGCTTTTTTATGAGTTCAGGATCACCTGCTCTTGGAAGCGACAAAGAGGCTTTTTCTTTGGAGTCGAAGGGGACATTCTTGGTTTCACCTTCCTGTTTCTCGACCCAAGCTCAGTTTACATAAATATAGCCCATGCTAGAAAATCCCATGGTGTTGTAAGACTTGGTGACAGAGATATAGGGATAGTCGACAAGGGATATGTTGTTGGCTTCTAGCAGGTGGTGATGACCATACCATATGGAAGACTCGTGGGATCATTAGCACTTTCTATCATAAAATTAATGACCCAAGATGACAACTTGACCTTGTGTTTAGTCAGAAGGCAGTAAGCTAGGAAGGTATCACGCTGGGAGAAGGTAGAGAAGGATCATGTTCTTGGAAGAAGAGTGGTTGGCACAATATGTGCTAAGACACGAGTTTCGAAATAAACATCAATATGTTCTAGTTGACTGGGAAGAAAATCAGAGGGTGATTCAGCTATACACCTTTTTTCTTGATTAAAGGAGATTCCAAAATCCTCAAGCCAGGTATTCTTAAAAAGCATAGAAATACCAGAACAACTACACTGAAAAATAGACTCAAATAGAGCACAGTCCAACACAATGTGTTTAGAGAAAACTAAGGTCTCTCACTTGTCAGGTGTGCTAGAGAAAGTATTTCCAACCCTGGAAGTTGAAGAGCTCTTTCACTTTGCAGTTGAGACTATCCATGGCATTTAAATCAACAACTACGCCATAGGTGAAAATCTAGTCTTTGAAGGTAAGGAAGGCATCCTTGTTGGGTGTGTCCCAGAAAGTTAGATCAGACTCAAGAGAACTAGTGAGATCAATTTTGGGCATTTAGGGAGTAAAGGTTTTAGGGGGATCTGCCATGGGTCATTACCCTAGAGCTTTTTTGTTGAGACCGCGCACATCATCTGAGAGGTCTTGAGAAGAGACAAAATCCTCAGAGTTGTCTGATCCTAAATTGACTGGTTCTGGAGGTTGAGAGGAGGGTTTTGCCCAAGAGTGTGTGCTTTTGCGGGTTGAAGCAGAGGGGTTTTTGGAGTTTTTTTTCCATATTAGGGTTTGTAACAAAGGAATGGAGATACAAACAATGTCCGAAAGACAGAAGAGAATTGGACTTAAAAGGATAAGAACTGGCGATTGAGTATAGACGAAAAGGCATCAGAGATTCGACGCTATGATTGATTGGTCTTTGGAAAGGTATGAAAAGATGTGAAAAAGGAAAAGTAAGAGACAGTCAATTGATGCAACTTACACATATAAGGAAATATTCAGATTGAGAGACGGTAAATTAAAATATCACAAAGGCCCTAAAATTATGAATTAATCAAAATAATGCCAAGAGAGCTCGTAATACACAAAATATGTTTTCAAGCAAGGGTTTTGTAAAAATATCTGCTAGTTGATCAGTGGAACTCACAAATGATAATTCTATGTTGCCTTTAAGAACATGATCTCTAATTAAATGATGCTTAATATCTATATGCTTAGCTCTAGAATGAGGCACAAGATTTTTTGACAGACAAACAACACTAGAATTATCACAAAATAATTGAACATTATCAAAAGAGAATTCATAGTCACCCAATTGATGTGACATCCAGAGTAATTGGGCACAACATTGTCGAATTGTAATGTAATCTGCTTCAGTTGTGGAAAGAGCTACGGATGCCTTTTTCTTACTGTTCCAGGAGATTAGTGCCTTTCCTAGTAATTGAAAGATCCCACTTGTACTTTTTCTGTCTTCTTTGTCACCTACAAGATCAGCATCTGAAAAATACCTCAAAATTTAAAAGTGTTAGAGCGTAGATACCAAAGTCCGTAAGAAGTGGTTCCAATGCGATAGTAGATTATTCACTTTACTGCAGTTAAGTGAGACTCCTTAGGAGTTGACTAAGACCTGGCACATTTACTAACACTGAACATGATATTTGGTCGAGTGGCAGTTAAATATAATAGAGATACAATCATTCAACAATACTTGGTTTCGTCTACTGATTTTCCCTATTTATCCCTGTCTAGACTTTTAGAGGGACTCATAGGAGTTCCGATTGATTTGGCATTTCTCATTCCAAAATTTTGAATCAATTCCTTTTTATACTTGGTTTGGCAGATGAATATTTCACTTTCTGACTGATGGATTTGAAGTCCAAGGAAGAATGTGAGCTCTCCCATGATACTCATTTTGAATTCACTTTGCATGAGATTCGAGAAATACTTGCACAAGAGAAGCTTAGTACTACCAAATATGATATCATCAACATAAATTTGAATAATGAGATTATCATTAGTAGACCTTTTGATAAAACAATTAGCATCCACCTTACCTCTGATGAACCCATGATTAGTCAAAAAGGAACTCAATCTTTCATACCAAGTTCTAGGAGCTTGTTTGAGTCCTTAGAGAGCTTTAGCTAACTTATACACATGGTAGGAAATTGTGAGTTTTTAAAGCCAGGAGGTTGTTTTAGATAAACCTCCTCATTAATGAAACCGTTTAGAAAAGCACTTTTGACACCCATTTGAAATAGTTTAAAACCATTAAAAGATGCATAGGCAAGCAGTATGCGAATTGATTCTAACCGTGCTACCGGTGCAAAGGTTTCATTATAGTCAACTCCTTCCTGCTGTGAGTAGCCTTGAGCTACTAGTCTGCTTTGTTTCTTACTACTTTTCCTTCTTTATTTATCTTGTTTCTGAATACCCACTTTGTTCTGAATATAGTAGCGTTTGCTGGCTTAAGTACTAATCCCCAAACTTGACTCTTGTGGAATTGATCAAGTTTGTTCTGCAAAGCATGTATCCAGCTGGAGTCCTTTAGGGATTCATCAACTTTGTTTGGTTCTACTTGAGAGATGGGTGCAATATTTTCTTTCTTTTTAAGAGATCCTTTAGTTTTCATCCCTTCGTTAGGATCCCCTACGATGAACTTTTGAGGATATTCAAGTTCGCTTTTCCATTCATTTGGTCGGGTTCCAACAACAAAAGTAGTTGACTCCTTTTGTTGTTCAGCAAAATTACTCAGAGGTTCACTAGTCGGCTCTGTGACAATGACTGTGTTATCTGTCGACTTTTGTGGCTTGTTTGTCTGTGATACTTGTTGGCTGATATCTTCATCACCTGCAATGATTCCTTTCTCGGCCATAATTTTTTTCTCATCAAGTATAGCATGTATCGATTCTTCTACGGATAAAGTACGTTTGTTGTAAACTCTAAATGATCTACTATTAATTAAATAACCAAGAACAATACCTTCATTGCTCCTAGGATCAAACTTTCCAAAGTTATCCTTACCACTGTTGTGAATGAAGCACTTACTTCCAAATGGGTGAAACTAGCCTATAATAGGCCTCTTGCATTTCTATAATTCATATGGAGTCTTCTTCAAAATGGGTCTTATGAGACATCTGTTGAGAATATGACATGTTGTACTTACTGCGTCTACCCAAAAATGATTTGGCAATAAATGTTCTATTATCATTATTCTGGCCATATCTTGTAGAGTTCGATTCATATGCTCAACTACCTCATTTTGTTTGGGTGATCTTGGGGCTGAGAAATTTTGGGTATAACCTTGATCGCTACAGAATTCTTCAAACTATATGCATTCAAATTCTCCTCCATGGTCCCTTTGGATGGTTATGATAAGATACCCTTTTTCTCTTTTAATTCTTTTGCAGAAAATCTCAAAATTTTTCAATGCTTCATCTTTGTGAGATAAGAAAATTACCCATGTAAAACGTGAGGAATCATCAACGATTACAAACGCATAATGTTTACCTCCAATGCTGGCAGTTCTAGTGGTTTCAAACAAGTCCATATAAAGCAATTGCAAGGCTTGGTAGTGGACACAATGTCCTTGGTTTTGAAAGAGATTATAGTTTGTTTACCAATCTGACGTGCATCACATACATGATTTATTGAAAATTTGAGTCTGGGAAGATTAATAACTAAATCATGCTTGGAGAGTTTTTCAATTAGATGCATGCTTGCATGACAAGGTTTTTTACGCCAAAGCCATGGATCAATAGACGTGGATGCTAAACAAAACTATCTAGATTTTCAATGCCATCAAGAATATAAACATTTTCATATATTTTTCCTGGAAGAATGATTTTACATGTCTCATCTTCAACGGCGCATCCTGTTTTCTTGAGTTTTACTTCGTATCCCAAATCCCATAGCTGACTTATACTCAAAAGATTGTAGTTGAGTCCATCTACAAGATATACTTATATGATTTCACAATTATTTCTAAATGGAACTATGCCGGTACCAACTGTCTTTTCTATTGAATCATCATGAAATTTGACATTTCCTCCATTTATTTTTGTGACTTCTTCGAACAGATTTTTGTCACCCATCATGTGACTAGAGCATGCATTGTCTAAATACCATTTTCTTTGCAACTTTTTCGGTGGTGTTCCTGCAAAATAGATTTATCACCTTCTTTTAAGTACCAAAGCTTGTTTGGATCCTTATCGGTTAGTTCTATTGGAATCGGGATTATTTTTGTATTTCCAAATCCATCCTAAAATATTTGATTTACAAAATCTACAAATAGAGTATTTATGTCCAACTTTGTTACAGTAATGACACATAGGGGTTGATCCAGTTTTTGATCTACCACTTGTGTTAGTACTGTTGGAATAAGTTCTAATCAGTCCTTTTTTAGTTGACTTGTAAGTCGCCAGTTTAGACTTGATAGAGCTGTGACTGGTGGATTTGCGCATGCCATTCAGTTGCATTTGCGGTTCCCGAACTTCATCTTGAAGCACATCTTTTTTGATTTCACACACTTCAAGTTTAAGTTCCCAGTCCTTATTTTCCATGTTGAGTCTCCTTAATTCATTCAACATTTTTTGGGACTCCTTTAGGGTAATGTTAAGGATATCCTGCAATTCATTATATCTATCACAGTTACAGGGTCTTACCTTGCTTTCTCTACCTCGTTCCATGAAACGGTTTTCAGCGCCTTCTTTGCATTCATCGTCTGATGTATCTTCCTCTGTCCAGCAGCCAGAATAATTATTCATATCATTTTCCAAAATAGTCATGAAGCACATATTTGCTGTTCTTCATGTTCTGAGTTGTCTTCATCACTCCAGGTTCGGAAGGATTTGTTTTTATTGAACCTTTTGGAGACTTTTCTTCTAAGGTCTAGGCATTTCGCTTGAATATGGCCATACCTTCCACACTCATAACACTTCCCGTCATCCTTGTCTTGTTCATTTTATTGCCTGGTTCGCGTAGATGACATCTTTCCCTTTTTTGTTTTTCTATACCTTCTCGTCAATCCATTCATGTTTCTTGATGCCATGGCAATTTCTTCGTCACGAGCTTCTGGATCATCATCAATGTCATATTCAAGTCCTTCAGTTGTAGTGGTGAAAGCCACTTTTCTCTTCTTTTCTTCCTGACTTGTTTTCTTAAGATGTGTTTTTTCGAATGCAATTAGATCTCCTCGTAGTTTGTCGTATGAGAGATTGTATAGGTCTTGAGATTCAACAGCAAATACTTTGGTCTGCCATGTGGTAGGCGAACTCCTCGGGATTTTTTGAACTTGATTACCACTTGAGTAGGGTTTACCAAAGGCTTTCAGATCGTCAATGATTTTGCTATATCTTGCAAACATTTCCTCAATGAATTCTCCTTCTTTCATCCGGATCACGAACCAACATGTTTATCCGAATTTCTTTCACTTTGCTGGTTCCTTCATAAGTAACTTCCTGTTTGTTCCACATTTCTTTGGCGGTATCATAACGTGAAACTTTCTCATACTCTTCTCCCCTTACAGAATTATAGAGCAAGTTTCGTGCCTTAGCATTAACCTGAACAATAGCCATTTGCTCGTCTGTGTATTCATCAATATCTTGCGGATCAACGGGTAGTTGAGCTATGGCAGTGGATAGTTCCCTTTTTTGATGGCACACCATACTTTGACATCATAGGATTTCGCATAGATTTCCATGCGTACTTTTCAGTGGGATAAATGTTGTCCATTGAAGTATGGTGGCCTTAATTGCGATGTCTCTTCTTGAAAGAGTGCTCCAATTATTACTTGGTTTGACATGGTCTTTCTTCACTAGCTGTTAAGCAAAGATAAAAAGTGTGAGACCTGCTCTGATACCAATTGAAAGTATCAGAAGGGGGGGGGGGG
>MCJB01051930.1:33729-62039 GCA_002018475.1 Nicotiana obtusifolia
GGGGGGGGGGGGAGTGAATTGTCGATTTATCTTTTTTGTATTCTAAGTGGTTGTCTAGTTTCCAATTAGGTGACTAAAGATAAGAACATAATAAGAGTAAAGCAGAAATAAAGTGCAGGAATTAGAGGCACCAGAATTTTTATATTGGTTCGGATTCAATGTGAATCCTAGGTTCAGTCCCTTCGGGTTGCAAGGGTGCTCTCTCTTTTAATATTTGAAGTTTCTTGATTATTAGAGAGTTGATGTAGCTTTACACTAGCAACTTAGGCACTATGTCACTTCTCTCTTCTTGATACAATACCTCACCAGAGTTTATCTGTTTTTCTTCTCTCACTAATCACACATCAGATCTAAAGAGAATCACAATGCTTGTTTGGAGTAGAACCAAAATAGTGATAGTTGTACATTCAAAGTATGTTTTTCCAAGGCTGGTGCAGTAGGTATTTATACTTCGTGAGACCTTCCTGTCTTGTAAATCTTTTGAGAGATCAAACCCAAGGGAATCGAAGATTGATTCTTTCCAAGAATAATTCTTCTATTTATTTTCTTTGACTCGCGATCTTGATTTATTTCTTCCTTTAATGAATGAATATTCTCATTGACAAATCCCTTGCTTTATGCTTCGATTGACGTTTTAATGTGGAAGAATCTTCAGTTGATGATTTCATACCCTTGTTTCCTTTAATTGAGATTCATTCTATAATATCCTCCTTGAATGATTTTGCCATCTTCCTTGATTGATTTTCCGCTCCTCTTTCCTTTTTCGTCTTGATTCTTCTATGCCTCTATTCCATTATTCAAAAACTTTTTCTGCACATAAGTAGTGTTTCGTTATTTTGCATCACTAAAATATACTTAGATCGAACAATCTCCCCCCTTTTTCATGAAGAAAAAATAAAGTGAAAGTACTTCCTCTTTTAACTATTGACTTGAGTGTGTTGTAGTCGATTCCTCCTCAATTTGCGTTTGTTGTTAGATATGTCTAGTCGACTCCCTCTCAGTTGGACATTCTATTGTGCCTCAGTTTTAGTCGACTCCCCCTCATTGGATGATGTACCTTCAAGTTAAACATCTGCAAGAAAACAGAACAAACAACACATAACACAAAATAGGGAATACATAGAAACGCAAGCCCTTAACCCTTGCTTACTATTTCTCCCCCTTTGTCATCAACAAAAAAATAAAAGCAGGCAGGAAAGAAGTATTTTTCCTAATAGTGCAACCCATGACTGAACCATTAGCCGCAAAAAAAAAAGCAAGAAAATGGTCTTAAACGACAATGCATCCATGGAGAAAGTAAGTAAGAGTGTTGTAAACTGCCTCCTTGAGGCAATCAAAGCTAGCATTCACTGTGACAGAGACCCCATCAATTATGTCGTACATCTCTTGGAAGGCCTTCACTACTTTTTCTACAGTCTTGAGAATCTGCACTCTAATCTTGGACATGTCAGATCATGTCTCCTTTGCCACTCCTTGGAGATCACAAATTGTACTTTGCAGAGAGGTTAATGTGTCCTTGATGACAAGAAATTTTTCGTTGATGGAGGCTAGTTTTTCAAAGAGGTTAGGGTCACCAACACTAGGAAGAGACAAACACGCTTTGCTTTTGAGTCGGAGGGACATTCTTGGTTTCACCTTCTTGTTTCTTGGCCCAAGCTCCCTTTACAGAAATATAGCCCATGCTAGAAAATCCCATGGAGTTGTAAGACTTGGTGACAGTGATATAGGGATTGTCGACAAGGGATATGTTGTTGGCTTCTAGCAGGTGGTGATGACCATACCATATGGAAGACTCGTGGGATCATTAGCACTTTCTATCATAAAATTAATGACCCAAGATGACAACTTGACCTTGTGTTTAGTCAGAAGGCAGTAAGCTAGGAAGGTATCACGCTGGGAGAAGGTAGAGAAGGATCATGTTCTTGGAAGAAGAGTGGTTGGCACAATATGTGCTAAGACACGAGTTTCGAAATAAACATCAATATGTTCTAGTTGACTGGGAAGAAAATCAGAGGGTGATTCAGCTATACACCTTTTTTCTTGATTAAAGGAGATTCCAAAATCCTCAAGCCAGGTATTCATATAGAAATACTTGAACAACTACACTGAAAAATAGAATCAAATAGAGCACAGTCCAACATAATGTATTTGCCAAAAACTAAGGATTCTAACTTGTCAGGTTTGCTAGAGCAATGATTAGCATAAAACATTTTAACGATGGTTTCATATACTTTTGGTGGAGGCAGAGAGAAAGCTTTTCCAACCCTGAAAGTTGAAGAGCTCCTTCACTTTACAGTTGAGACTGCCGATGACATTTAAATCAACAACTTTGCCATGGGCGACAAACTTGTCTTTGAAGGCAAGGAAGGCATCCCTGTCGGGTGTGTCCCAGAAAGTTAGATCGGACTTAAGAGAACTGGAGAGATCAATTTTGGGCTTTTTGGGAGTAAAGATTTCATGGGGATCTGCCATAGGTCGTTTTCCTAGAGCTTTTTTGTTGAGACCGCGCATATCGTCTGAGAGGTCTTGAGAAGAGGAAAAATCCTCTGAGTGGTCTGATCCTAAATTGACTGGTTCAGGAGGTTGAGAGGAGGGTTATGCCCTAGTTTGTTTGCATTTGCGAGTTGAAGCTGAAGGGTTTTTGGAGTTTTTCAGCATAGTAGGGTTTGGAACGAATAAATGGAGATACAAACAATGTCAGAAAGACTAAAGAGAATTGGTCTTAAAAGGATGAGAACTGGCGATAGAGTACAGATGAAAAGGCATCAGTGATTCGACGCCATGATTGACTCGTCTCTGAAAAGGTATGAAAATATGTGAAAAAGGAAAAGTAACAGACACACAATTAGTGCAACTTACACATATAAGGAAATATTCAGTTTGAAAGACCGTAAAAATTAAAAATATCACAAAGATTCTAACATTATGAATTAATGAAAATAATGCCAAGAGAGTCTCGTAACGCACAAAATATGTCTTCAAGCAAGAGTTTTGTAAAAATATCTTCTAGTTGATTAGTGGAACTCACAAATGATAATTCTATGTTGCCATTAAGTACATGATTTCTAATAAAATGATGCTTAATTCTATATGCTTAGCTCTAGAATGATGCACAAGATTTTATGACAGACAAAACAGCACTAGAATTATCAAAAAATATTTGAATATGATCAAAAGACAATTCATAGTCACCCAATTGATGTGACATCTAGAGTAATTGGGCACAACATTGTCCAATTATAATGTACTCTGCTTCAATTGTGGAAAGAGCTACTGATCCGTTTTTCTTACTTTTCCAGGAGATAAGTTCCTTTCCTAGTAATCGACAAGTCCCACTTGTGCTTTTTCTATCTTCCTTGTCACCTACAATTTTAGCATCTAAAAAATACCTCAAATTTAACAGTGTTATAGCGTGGATACCAAAGACCGTAAGAAGTGGTTCCAATGCGATAGCAGATTATTCGCTTTACCGCAGTTAAGTGAGACTCCTTTGAAGCTGACTCGAACCTGTCACATCTACAAATACTGAACATGATATCTGGCCGAGTGGCAGTTAACATAATAGAGATACAATCATTCCATGATACTTGGTTTCGTCTACTGATTTTCCCTGTTCATCCCTGTCTAGACTTGTAGAGGGACTCATAGGAGTTCCAATTCATTTGGCATTTCCTATTCCAAAATTTTGAATCAGTTCCTTTGTATGCTTGGTTTGGAAGATGAATATTCCACTTTTTGATTGATGGATTTGATGTCCATGGAAGAATGTCAGCTCTCTCATCATACTCATTTCAAATTCTCTTTGCATGAGATTCGAGATATCCTTGCACAAGAGAAGCTTAGTACTACCAAATATGATATCATCTACATAAATTTGAAAAATGAGATTATCTTTAGTAGATATGTTTGATAAATAAATTAGCATTCACCTTACCTCAAATGAACCCATGATTAGTCAATAAGGAACTCAATCTTTCATACCAAGCTCAAGGGGCTTGTTTGAGTCCATAGAGAGCTTTAGCTAACTTATACACATGGTAGGAAATTGTGAGTTTTCAAAGCCAGAAGGTTGTTTTAGATAAACCTCCTCATCAATGAAACCGTTTAGAAAAGCACTTTTGAAATCCATTTGAAATAGTTTAAAACCTTTAAAAGATGCATAGGCAAGCAGTATGCAAATTGATTCCAACCTTGCTACCGGTGCAAAGGTTTCATCATAGTCGACTCCTTCCTGCCGTGAGTAGCCTTGAGCTACTAGTTTGCTTTGTTTCTTACTACCGTTCCTTCTTTATTTAGCTTGTTTATGAATACCCACTTTGTTCCGACTATAATAGCATTTGATGGCTTAGGTACTAATTCCCAAACTTGATTCTTTTTGAATTGATCATGTTCGTTTTGCATAGCATGTGTCCGGCTAGAGTCCTTTAGGGATTCATCAACGTTTTTTGGTTCTACTTGAGAGATGAGTGCAGTATTTGCTTTTTTTTTTTAAGAGATCCTCTAGTTTTCATCCCTTCGTTTGGATCCCTTAAGATGATATTTTAAGGATATTCAAGTTCCCTTCTCCATTTTTAGTGGGGTTCCAACAACAGAAGTAGTTGACTCCTTTTTTGGTTCAGTAAGATTTGTCTGTGAAACTTCTTGGCTGATATCTTCATCACCTGCAATGATTCCTTTCTCGGCCATAGTGTTATTTTCATCAAGTATAACGTGCATTGATTCTTCTACAGATAAAGTATGTTTGTTGTAAACTCTAAATGATCTACTATTAATTGAATAACCAAGAAAAATACCTTCATTTCTCCTAGGATCAAACTTTTCAAGGTTATCCTTACCATTGTTGTGAATGAAGCACTTACTTCCAAACGGGCGAAACTAGCCTATAATAGGCCTCTTGCATTTCCATAATTCATATGGAGTCTTCTTCAAAATGGGTCTTATTAGACATCTCTTGAGAATATGACATGCTATACTTACTGGGTTTGCCGGAAAAGGATTTGGCATTGAATGTTCTAATATCATTGTTCTGGCCATATCTTGTAGAGTTCGATTCTGGCGCTGAACTACCTCATTTTGTTGGGATGATCTTGGGGCTGAGAAGTTGTGGGTATAACCTTGATCGTCACATAATTCTTCAAATGATATGCTTTCAAATTCTCCTCCATGGTCCCTTTGGATGGTTGTGAGAAGATATCCTTTTTCTCTTTCAATTCTTTAGCAGAAAATCTCAAAAATTTTCAATGATTCATCTTTATGAGATATGAAAATTACCCATGTAAAACATGAGTAATCATCAACAAGAACAAACGCATAACGTTTGCCTCCAATGGTGGCAGTTCTAGTGGTTCCAAACCAGTCCATATGAAGCAATTTCAAGGCTTGGTAGTGGACACAATGTCCTTGGTTTTGAAAGAGTTTGTAGTTTGCTTACCAATCTGACATGCATCACATACATGATTTCTTGAAAAATTGAGTTTGGGAAGACAAATAACTAAATCATGCTTGGAGTGTTTTTCAATTAGATAAATGCTTGCATGACCAAGTTTTTTATGCCAAAGCCATGGGTCATCAGATATGGATGCTAAAAAAATATGACTATCTTGATTTTCAATGCCATCAAGAAAATAAGCATTTCCATCCATTTTTCCTTGAAGAATGATTTTACATGTCTCATCTTCAACGCCGCATCCTGTTTTCTTGAATTTTACTTCGTAGCTCGAATCATATAGCTGACTTATTCTCAAGAGATTGTAGTTGAGTCCATCTACAAAATATACTTCTGTGATATCACAATTATTTCCAAACGGAATTGTGCATGCACCAACTGTCTTTTCTTTTGAATCATCACCAAATTTGACATTACCTCCATTTATTTTTGTGACTTCTTTAAACAAATTTTTGTCACCCTTCATGTGAATGGAACACGAACTGTCTAAATGCCATTTTTGTTTGCAACTTTTTCTGTGGTGTTCCTGCAAAATAGAATTATCACCTTCTTTTAGGTTCCTGCAAAATGGAATTATCACCTTCTTGTTGGTTAGTTCTACTGGAATCAGGATTGTTTTTGTGTTTCCAAATCCATTATGAAATATTTTATTTATGAAATCTACAAAATAAGTATTTATGTCAAACTTTGTCACAGTAATGACACACCGGGGTTGATCTAGTTTTCGATCTACCACTTGTGTTAGTACTATTGGATTCAATTCTAGCCAGTCCTTTTCCAGCTGACTTGTAAGTCGCCAGGTTAGACTTTATAGAACTGTGACTGATGGATTTGCACATGCCATTCAGTTGCATTTGCAATTCCGGAACTTCATCTTGAAGCAAATCTCTTTCGATTTCAGAAACTTCAAGTTTAAGTTCCCTGTCCTTCTTTTCCCTATTGAGTCTCCTTAATTCATTCAACATTTTTTGGGACTCCTTTAGGGTAAGATCAAGGATATCCTGCAATTCATTACATCTACCACAGTTATAGGGTCTTACCTTGCTTGCTTCACCTCGTGCCATGAAATAGTTTTCAGTGTCTTCTTTGCATTTATTGTCTGATGTATCTTCATCTGTCCAGCAGCTAGAATATTTGTTCATATCATTTTCCAAACTAGTCATGAAGCACATATTTGCTATTTCTTCATGTTCTGAGCTATCTTCATCACTCCAACTTACGAAGGATTTGTTTTTATTGAACCTTTTGGGGACTTTTCTTCTAAGGTCTAGGCATTCAACTTGAATATGGCCATACTTTTCACACTCATAATACTTCTCCTCATTCTTGTATTGTTCATTGTATTACCTGGTTCGTCTAGATGACATCCTTCCCTTTTTTGTGTTTCTATACCTTCTCATCAATCCATTCTTGTTTCTTGATACCATGGCAATTTCTTCTTCAAGAGCTTCTGGATCATCATCAATATCGTATTCAAGTCCTTAACTTGTAGTGGTGAAAGCCATTATTTTCTTCTTTTCTTCCTGACTTGTTTTCTTGAGATGGATTTTTTTGAATGCTATAAGATTTCCTCGTAGTTTGTCATATGAGAGTTTGTATAGATCTTGAGATTGAAGAGCAAATACTTCAGTCTGCCATGTTGTAGCCAAACTCCTCGGGATTTTTTGAACTTGATCACCACTTGAGTATGGTTTACCAAAGGCTTTTAGATCGTCAATGAGTTTGCTAAATCTTGCAAACATTTCCTCAATGAATTCTCCTTTTTTCATCCGGAAGAGTTCATAATCATGAACCTACATGTTTATCCGAGTTTCTTTCACTTTGCTGGTTCCTTCATAAGTAACTTCCAGTTTGTCCCACATTTCTTTGGTGGTATCATAGCGTGAAACTTTCTCATACTCTTCTCCACTTACAGAATTATAGAGCAAGTTTTGTGCCTTAGCATTAACCTGAACAATAGCCATTTGCTCGTCTGTGTATTCATCAATATCTTGCGGATCAACGGTTAGTTGAGCTGCCTATGGCAGTGGATAGTTCCCTTTTTTGATGGCACACCATACTTTGACATCATAGGATTTCGCATAGATTTCCATGCGTACTTTTCAGTGGGAGAAATATTGTCCATTGAAGTATGGTGGCCTTAATTGCGATGTCTCTTCTTGAAAGAGTGCTCCAATTATTACTTGGTTTAACATTATCTTTTTTCACTAGCTGTTAAGCAAAGATAAAAAGTGTGAGGCGTGCTCTGATACCAGTTGAAAATACAGGAGGAGGGGGGGGTAAATTGTCGATTTTTCTTTTTTGTATTCTAAGTGGTTGACTAGTTTACCAATTAGTCGACTAAAGATAAGAACATAATAAGAGTAAAGCAGAAATAAAGTGCAGGAATTAGAGACACCAGGATTTTTATAGTTGTTCGGATTCAATGTGAATCCTACGTTCAGTCCCCTTGGGCAGCAAGGGTGCTCTCTTTCAATATTTGAAGTTTCTCGATTACAAGAGAGTTGATATAGCATTACACCAACAACTTAGATATTATGTCACTTCTCTCTTCTTGATACAATGCCTCACTAGTGTTTATCTCTTTTTCTTCTCTCACTAATCACACATCAGATCTAAAAAGAACTACAATGCTTGTTTGGAGTAGAACAAAAATAGTGATAGTCGTTCGTTCAAAGTATGTTTTCCAAGGCTGGTGCAGTAGGTATTTATACTTCGTGAGGCCTTTATGTCTTGTAAATCTTTTGAGAGATTGCAAACTCAAGGGAGTTGTTCTCAGAAGGAATGGTAGATTGATTCTTTCCAAGAATAATTCTTCTGTTGATTTTCTTTGACTCGTGATCTTGATTTATTTCTTCCTTTAATGAGTGAATATTCCCCTTGTCAAATCCCTTGATTTATGCTTCTATTGACTGGAACAACAGGGGTACCTTAAAGTCTCCTGCAAGCTCTAGGACCTCCTAATGATGAACCCGAGCCAAAGTACCTGGATATGCACAAAGAATGTGCAAAACCGTACTATGAGTACATCATAGTCGGTACCCAGTAAGTATCAAGACTAACCTCGGTGGAGTAGGGATGGAGTTTTAGTCATGACACTCACTAGTCAAAAATAATATGTACAAGATAATATGGAAACTGACAACAATGTGCACAACGGAACAAATATTAACAACCTCGAAGAACATGTTTCAACAACACAATGTGGAATAACCCGTCTTGCCAACAAAATATCAAATAAGAGCGGGGCATGTGATAACATGGCTAATCAACCTACAACTCATAAAAACAAAAAGTGAAATCGTATAAGGAAAACAATCAAACCATCAATCTCGTTCCCAGCACTTGAACAATAAGAAGGGAACATCCCAATATATCTCATAAAATATCCAACACCGCCACCCTTATGTTGCCGCATGCACATAAACTATGGAATGCCTTCCTTATATCGCCTCATGCACATAAATAACCCGCATGCACATCACAATGAAATGTCTCCTTTATGTTGCCACATGCGCATCTCGCGCCCTTATACTCCACATAATAATGATCAACATGCACCACAACATCACAAAAATAACAATTACCGAAGGTCACATCAAGATTTAGCCAAAAGCTAAACAACAATGTGCAAAAGAATCATAACAATAACATAAGAGTGCGAGGAGTATTAAAAAAAATATGTTTCATATAGCAAACAACTCCAATTCGAGGTATATTAATAGCCTAAGGTCTAATCCAGTCATAACCCACACATACGTCCGTGTAAACACTTGTCACCTCATGTACACGTCGTTTCACATAGCACGAGTAATGTAAATTAGACCAAATCCTAAGTGGTAATTTATCCCCCTCCCCGCAAAACTAGGCAAGATACTTATGTCAAATAGCCCCAATCAATACTCTAAAAATGGTTTTCCTTTATCATTCACCTCCGTCCGACTCAAATCTGGCAAAAAATGACTCAATAATATCAGACAGTGCAAGAGAAAATAATTTCAATAAATAAAGTTTCATCTTTTGTGCAATTCCCAAAAATTCAATAAAAGTCAAATGTGGGCTAGCCCGATCAAAACTCGAGTTGTGAGGTAGATCTCGACTAACCATAATCCCCCGAGTCCAAATATGTGATTGGTTTTCAAATTCGAGTCCAAATCGTCTCTCAAATCTAAATTGTTTATTTTTTGAAAATATAGTAAAAAAATCACCAAGTATTCCCTTCAAATCTAATGATTTAGATGTCAAAATTCATAATTAATCATGTTATATTATCTAATTGAATGAAAAACACCTTGGACTTTGTGCGAAAATCCCCTCCTAAAATTTTCACCCACCGAGTCTAGGGCTTTGTGCAAATGCGATGCCTTCCGGCCCAGCCCTCCTTCGCTAGTACGACTTAATCCATCATAAATGTGGCCACCACAAATGCGAACTGGTGCTTGCATTTGCGAGACCTGCAGCATCAGCCAAGAACTAGCAATCTGAAACTTAACTATATGATCTGAAATACGTCCAAAACTCACCCGAGCTACGGAGCTCCACACCAAACATCTTTACAGGTATAGAAAAACCATATGAACTCGTTCACGAGCTTAAACTATAAAAGTAACTTCCAAAACCACGAATCAAAGACCACAACGCATGAAAATCACAACGAAACTCAAGAACTTCTAAAATAACAATTTAGCGTCCTATTCCTACCAAACCAACTAGAAATGATACAAAAATTTGCGCACAAGTACCAAATGACATAACAGACATATTGCAACTCCAAACCTTAAATCGAACACGATAGCCACGAAGCCAACCCTTGGTTAAACTTAGGAAATTTATAAACCTTCAAATTGCCAACTTTCGACGAAAAGAGCCAATTCATGCTAGGAACCTCCGAATTCAATTCCGAGCATACGTCTCATTCCATACAAACCTACTGGGACTATCAAAACACCGTTCCAAGGTCATGTTTCACAAAAGTCAACCTCGGTTAATTCTTCCAACCTAAGCTTCCCAACTAGGAACCAAATGTTTTGAAACCTACCCAAACTAAACTAACATCCTCCCTACTTTCATAACAATAAATACATATATGGGAAGCTTCAAAAGAGGAATGGGGCTCAGATACGTAAAACGATCGGTTGGATCATCACATAATAAGTAAACAAACACTCAAGAACAATAGTATCCAAATATCTCAACAAAACATAAATACAGCTACTAGAATGAATGTAAATAAACTAGTAATTTGGCAAACTATTTAAAATATAGGAGAAATAATACATAAAGAAAACTAGGCATAAATAAGGGTAGTTTTACCCACTTGCTTTAACCCTAGAAAACGCATGCACACTCGTCACCTTGCATATATGCTGCCCCCAATATATAAAATACATAGCAAATAGACCTAACTACATCTTGATTGCTTCAAATCAAGGTTAATGAAGAAACTTACCTATTTTCGGAATAATATCAAAAATCCAACACCGCTTTTCTTTTAGAACAAGCCTCCTAACCACTCGAATCTAGTCAAATAATACTCAAACAAGTCAAAACAAGCTTAATGAACCATCATAATACTAAAAAGGTTCTTTGTTTAACATATTTAAAAAAATTCACAAAAAGTCAACTCGGGACCACTTGGTTGAAATTTGAAATCTAGACCAAATTCCAATACCCTTTCATTCCGGAGTTCAAATATATAATTTTTTTTTAGATCCGACCTCAAATCCAGGTCTAAATCTCTAAAATCTAAAATTGTAAGTTACTACCCAAAACCCTTATTTTTACTCTTTAAATACTAGATCTTGGGTGAAAATCTATGGGAAAAAAATGAAGATCTGTTAAAATGAAGTTAAAATCAGTAACGTTAGAAGTTAGGATGAAAAAATCTTCAAAAGTTGCCTCTACTCAAAACTAGATCTAAAAAATGGAAGAAAATGAGATAAAAGTGGAAATCCCTCACCCTTACCAGCCTTATGATGTCGTAGGTGCAAGAAAAGCCTCGGAAAAGCGACATCGCAAGCGCGACCAAATGGCTTAGAGATGCGATCATGCTTTGGTGTAGACGTCACAGGTGCGACAACGACATCGCAAATGCGAAGCCCGCATACGTGACAAAAGTCCTAGAAATGCGACCAACCGCAGCTCTAAGCTACTCTACATATGCGAACTGGCATCACATATGCGGCTCCGCAGCTGCGCAACTTATCATCGTAGATGCAACTAGTCGTAAGGCTCCTCTTAATCATAGATGCGAGCGAGCCTTACAAAAAAGTGGTCTCATGCCTGTGAACCACCACATCGTGGGTGCAACTTCTGCTAATCTTACCCTTCTTATTAAATGTGACCAATCTCATGCAAGGGCGAGATCACACCTATGCACCTGTTCGTAGCAGGTGCGATACCTGTAGCACTAGCAATAGCAAAACTCATAGGCTCTAAAAAGTATATAATCCGACACTCACCCGAGCCCCTCGCGACATCATCTAATCATCCTAGCAATTATATAAACCTAACCTGAACTGCTCTTAAGCTCAAAGCATCCAAATAACATGAAAAATCAAGAACCAATTTTCAAACCAAGATTCATAAGCTCAAATTTTCCAACTTTCAACTATAAGCGCCGAAACTGCCTCAATCACCCGGGATCCAAACTAAACATAGGTACAAGTCCAAAACTATCACACAGACCTACCAAAATCGTCAAAATACCGGTCTAAGATCGTTTAACAAGAATATTGTTTGTGGTTAACTCCAACAAAATCAAAGCTCTAAAATCAAAATTTCTTTATCAAAACATATCTAAAATTTTTGGAAGTTGAAATAAACCATGCACACAAGTAATAATTCATTAAAATGAAGCTATTCAAGATCTCAAATCGGAAAACAAAAAGATAGAACTCAAAATGCCCACCGGGTCATTATAATAATTCAGAGAGTCTTTTGAAAGAATGAGAATCTAAGAACTTGAGATAAATTCTATTTGGTTGGAGCCTAGATTCTTAGTTATTATGTTCCCGTGGGTGTTTTGAGCCTTTTTTTCAAGTCTATTTAAGGTATTTGGACAATTTGGAATGATTGGACGAGATCCTGAGAGGCTTGGGTGAGTTTTGAACAAGTTTGAGCATTTTGACTCTTTGATGATGTTCTGTAGTATCAGTTGTGCGGAAGACACCTTTTGGAGTGCAGAGGGCACTTTTAGAGTGCTGAGGAAATTTCTCGGGTGCTTAGGAAAAGCCTCGAGGGTGGAGGAAATCTCCTGAATGTTGGGGAAATGGCAAAGCGCAGATCGCACTAAGGATCAGAACAAAGATCTGCAGGTTTATTGGTTTGAGGCCGGAAGCTTATATCTCATAATGTATAAAGAATTGGAGGATGATTCCAAAAATTGAAGTTGTATTCTTTGAGCCTAATTTTTAGAAATTCAAACTGTTTATCATTTGGATATTTGTAAAAAAAGTCATGGTCAGTTTACTAAAGAGTAGCAGCGCAATCACTACTGATATCATGCTAAATGCAGCCGCAAGGCCTGGAGTGCGCCATGAGTGCAACCCGCATAAGGAAATACGGCCAACACTATTTTAGGTTTAGAATTTTTTTATAAATACTTGGTTTTGTGATATTATTTTAATCTTCATCAATTTGGAGACTTGGGGAGCTCGGTTTTGAGAGGTTGTGACATAGATCTTCATCAACAAGCTCGAGGTAAGTAATTCCAACCTATATTTATGGTTATACATGAATTTATCACTATATTTTACATTAAATATGAGGTTGAACTAGAGAAGTTAGCATTTTTGTCTAATATTTAAGGAAATATATTTTAATGATTTGAACACCGATTTGCACTCGGATTAGTAAACTAATCACATATTTGGACTAGGGGGTTATGGGTCACTGGATTTGGTCTTGGTTGGGGGTTTTAACTGTGTGGGCCCTGGTTGAATTTTGTTGACTTTTTAGGATTTCTTCAAAGATTAAAGCTTTATTGATTTCTTTACCATTGTTTGATATCTATGAATGATTTTAGGTTAGGCTTTGGGCAATTGGAGATCAAAAACAAAGAAATAGGTATAATTTGGGGTTGAAGGCTAGGCCAGAGATATAAGTATTTTGTTTATCCTCAACTTGAGGGAATATTTTCCAAACTTGAACTTATGTGTTCCATGTTATGTGTGCCGGGTGACATATATGCGAGGTGACCAGCGTATATGGGGGCACAAAAGATTATATCTTTTGTGAGGTCGATTTTAGGCTTCGTTATGCCTTGTTTTATTATATTCTATACTTGTGACATGCTTTAATTATTGATATGACTACATATGCGCTCTTACTCATGCAATAAGATATGTTAGGGCTCGAGGTGCCTTGTTGATGATAACGGGCTATTTTTACACAATGTATTACTTGTTCGATTCATGGCATCTTTTAACTATTGGAACGACTACTTGAAAATTTATATTCATGTTAGAAATCATAACTAGGCCGATGATTCCTTATTTGGATATGATGACTCATTCTTGATATGTTGAGCTAATTTATTCAGCCATAGTCATACATTACTCTCAAGAGCATACATTTGCATATTTATATCTTATGTCTTTGTGCACCATACATATATTATTTCACCCGCATATGCATACATATCTGCAAATGGATTCAGTTTTATGAGCAAATTTATGGCACGATGGTACATCCCGTGCAGGTAGATATAATTATGGTACTGTGGGAAACCTTGAAATATGAGTGGATTGATGATACTGATTGTTGAGCTATTATACTATTGACACTTGGATATGAATCCGTCCCTCCGGAGTCATGTGATCACCATGTTATTTTGAGCCATGTGAGTGTCAGGCATGGGAGTTGTGTTTGTAAGGGGCATTTATGTAAAGCACCTGTACAATGCTGAATGTGTGTGGATTTGACACTAATTTTGTGGAAAGGTTGAGTTTTGAGTATGGACATACACCATGTACTCATGTAGAAGCATTTATTTACATGCTATTTCATGTATATCATTTATCTTTTGTGGACTCGGTGTATGAATTATGCTTTGTTCATTATTTCGGAGAAGCATGCTTATTATCTTCTTTATCTGTAATCCATATTATTGAAACTAATTATGGAAGGAAGTATCATATTGGTTAAAGTCTTGCCACTTCGTCGAGGTTAATCTTGATAATTATTAAGTACATGAGGTCGATTGTACTCATACTATACTTCTGCACCTTGTGTGTCCATTTTGGAACTGAGCTGTTGTGGAGCTGAGCTGAGCTGAGCGAATATAGCATAGATATAGAGAAGTTAAGGTTGTAACCAAGTTTTCATGAGCAGGTATAATAGGTTATGCAATATTGTTTTCCAATTTAGGTTCTTATTATGTATTAATTAAAGAAAAGAAAAAGATCTTATGTCCTTATTGTTATCCTAACAGTCTTAATAAATTTAATTAACCACATATACTAATTAAAAAATTCAAGTTTCTTAATTTACATTATAAAAGTCTAAGATAGTTTATTTTACTGCTTAAATGGTCAATGAATTTTTTTTTTTTAAATTTTCAATACAAATGAAAATGAAAGAACTAAATATAAAAATTTCAAAGTGAGCAGAAAAATAGAATCCCGTAAGTTTTAAATACAACACCAATGAAAAAGCTTGCTTGAGGCTGAAGAAAACATTGAGAGAAATTTAGACCTGTGCTTATTTTTTCTGAATAAAACTATAAATGATGTGCCATCATGGCTAACAATCTGATATTCCCCTAAAGTTTTTCAAATATAGATTTTTGGGGTATGGCTTATTGTGATCTTTTAGTTTTTTCCAAAGTTGTGCATATCTGAGTTATAACTCTAGCATTTTATACTAAAGTTAATTTTTTTAAAATTATTGGTAATTAATTAAACTTTATTCCCAAAATTATAGTTGCGTACAATACAGACGAAACTGCTTGTTGGACATAATGCCCCAACATTCTGGAACTCGAAAACAATTAATATAAATTGATAATATAAATGCTAAATGACCAAAACTGTGGGGTTTTGAGTATGTTTTCAAATCAATTTGTATGTGAGTGGAGGGAGATCACATGCTTATGAACGTGAAATACGCTCGTTAAGTATTTATTGTGTGTAAGAATGTGTTTGGATGAAAGTTGATGAAAATGAAAAGATTTGCTGCAAAAATAAGTTGAGAGGCAAAAGTTGGGAACGTACCACAATTGACATCTAACACGAACCATGGGCACGCCAAATGTTTTTTCTTGGCTAAAAAACAGCAAAGTGTAGAAGCTTGGCACCAGCCCTGAGCGGAAAAATTCATCGAGGTAGGAGCGTGCCTTAATGCTGCGCGAGGTGCGAAACCTAGGCACGCCCCTCCAGTTCTCCTTTTCAAATTTGAAATATCAAGTTCCACCCCATATAAATCCTAATTAATACAAACACATCCTAAAACATCTTTTTCAAGCGGAGAGACACTACTTTAGGGTTAGAAAACACCTTTGGATGCAAAAGTACGCTAAGAGCAAGGAGGAACATTAAACCATGAATTTTTCCTTTCTTCTTCCTATTTTTTTTTTAATTATTTGTTATGAATTTTTTTATTGCATTTTCATATACTTTTCTGAATAGCTAATATTCTCATTTAGAGTTTTGACGGAACCTTTTGTAGGATAAATTCTTGTTATGCTTTAATATAATTGAACCTTTGGATGTAACGACCCGACCGGTTGTTTTGAGTATTGCAGCCCGTTTCCTCCGTTTATTTCTTATTTTATGTTCATTTTTTTATATGACTTGTCGGGGTAGTTGGTTTGGTTCTGGGGATCTTTCAAAATGAATTGGGACAATTAGTCCCAAGGTTGGAAGCCTAAGTTGAAAGAGTTGACCGAATGTTGACTTATGAGTAAAGTGACTCCGGAATTTGACAGTTCCGGTAGCTTCGTAGGGTGATTTTAGACTTAAGAGTGTGTCCGAATATTGATTTAGAGGTCCGTATATGATTTTGGCTTAAGTTGGCGAAAGTTGAAAAAATGGAAGTTTGGAGAGTCGAGAAGTTTGACCGATAGTTGGCTTTGTGGTTACTGGGCTCAAATTTTATTTTCGAAAGTTGGAATAGGTCTGTTGCGTCATTTATGAATTGTAATGCAAAATTTAAGGTTAATCATAGTTGGTTTGATATGTTTAGGCATTAGTTCTGAAAGTTAGAAGTTTATAAGTCCATTAGATTTGAATCGATGCGCGATTTGAGGTTTTAGTGTTGTTTGATGTGATTTGACACTTTGAGAGAGTTTGTATGATGGTTTAGGACTTTTGGCATGTTTGGTTGAGGTCCCGGGTGCCTGATGTGTGATTCTGATCATGTTCGGCGCATTTTGGAACACTAAAGACGGCTCATTTCTGCTGGTGCTAGTTTCCTTGTATGCGATCGCAAGAGGAGTATCGCGATCGCGAAGGTTTGTTGTGGGATGAGGAAATTGTTCTTTGCATTTGCGGTCGTGTATTCACGTTCGCCTAGCTTCATGAGGCTTAGGTCATCGGGGACGCGAGGGGGGTCAACGTGATAGCATTGAGGAGTGGTTAGTTGGGCGTCAGGCGTTAAGCCTATACGATCACAGGGGTTTGAACGCATCGCGTACGTGAGGGATACTTGGTCACCGGGTTCGCGACCTTGTCTGTGTGTTCGTGTAGAAAGTTTTTGGGATACTGAAGGTTTTGTTCTTCGCGATTGCGAAGGAAATTCCATGACGACGTGTAATCCCTCGGCAGAATATAATTTTTCAAAAAATGAGGGTTTGAGTAAAATTTCATATTTAGAGGCCGAATAGCGAGGCAAAGGCGTGTTGGAATAGAGATTTGTACAGTTAGAGGTAAGTAACACTTCTAAACTTGATTCCGCGGGTATGAACCCCTGAAAATACGTTTTATATGATTGGTATTAAGGTGACGCACATGCTAGGTGGCGGCGCGTGGCGTGCACCGTACACCGTGCACCATAAAAATTGTGATTCGGTTGATTCCGGAGTACTGTGTAGTTATTAGACCTTGTAGCCATTCATGTGATATCTTTGTGTTAAAGTAATTGAGCTACCAATTCATGTTAGAAATCATGATTGGCTATATGTGTATCCTGTTGAAACCAACTGTGGTTATTTCTGCTGTTGAATTATTTGCTTAGATGGCAATTTTGTACTCAGTCACATCAATTATTAGCATATCATACCTCAATATCTGTCACTATTACTATTGTGTTATATATCATTGTTTGGGCTAATTGGCATAAGGTTTTTGAGCCGAGAGACTAGAGAGATTATGACTGAGTTGGGCTCGAGAGCCATGTGTGAGTGAGATATGTGGATCGAGTTGCACGTAGCAACAAGTCATATGGCCATATGTGGATCAGGTTGCACGCCACAATAGCCCTGATGGCTATTTGTGGATTGGGTTGCATGCTGCAATAGACCTTATGGCTATTTGTGGATCGGGTTGCATGCCGCAACAGGCCTTATGGATATACGTGGATCGGGTTATATAGAGCAACATGCCTTATGGATATATGTGGATTGGGTTGCATGCCGCGGCAAGCCTTATGGCTATATGTGGATCAGGTTGCATGCCATAACAGGCCTTATGGCTAAATGTGGATCGGGTTGCACGCTGCAATGGGCCTTATGGCTTTATGTCGATTGGGATGCAAGCCACAATAGGCCTCATTAGCGTTATTATTATTGATGGGATGGGGCTGCACGCCACAGTAGGCATCACACAGTGCTGACTGACTAACTGTGACGAGCGAGAATTGAGACGGTCAGATTGAGTGCTCTTAGAGTATGAGTACGTGAGGTTTTCATTGTGTTGCATCACATACAGTATTTATATTGGCATATAGATATGGAGATGTCATATTTCTCATATCAATCACACTTGGCATATATTATCTGTGTTGAACTTAACTATTAAACCTGGAAGCATGTCTACATTTCCTATATTGTATACAAATAGATTATGGGTTTTCTTGGAGATTGATGCGATCGAGCTGCGCGCCACAGCGGGTACTACTAACTCATAATGGGATCGGGCTGCACGGCACTGCGGGTAGTATTGATTCATGATGGGATCGAGCTGCGCACCATGGCAGGTTTTATTAGCGCTTGGGCAGGATGCGACCCTCCGGAATCTGACATACCAGTATTGACCGCAGGTACCGTACAGTGCTGAGTGACTGAGTGTACGAGAATTTAGATAGTTATATAGAGTACTCTAAGAGAGTGAGTACGTGAGGTTTTCATTGTGTTGCATCACATGTAACATACACATTGACATGTAGATATAGAGATGTAATATTCCTGTGACGACCCGGTAAATCGTCTCCTGAGTTATTACTCCGTCTTCCCCAATATCTGTATCATTATGCCTTGTTATCAGTATTTTTGATAATTTAATTGAGTAAGTTGCATTCGGAGTGAAATCGGTAAGAAATGAGACACTTAGTCTCTTTCAAGGAGGCTTAAGTTGTAAAAGTCAATTGTATGTTGACTTATGAGTTAGAAGGCTCGGATGTGAATTCCAATGATTCGGTTAGTTCCGGTAGAGGATTTATGACTTAGGAGAGTGATCGGAATTAGTTTTGGAGGTTTCGAGTAGAATTAGGCTTGAATTGGTGAAGTTAGATTTTGGCGATTTCTGGTTGATAGGCGAGATTTTGATCCGAGGGTCGGAATGGAATTCTGAAAGTTGTTGTAGCTTCGATATGTGATTTATGACTTGTGTGCAAAATTTCAGGTCATTCGGACGTGGTTTGGTCGGGTTTAGATCAAAAGAGCAATTTAGAAGATTTTGAGATCCTTAGGCTTGAATCCGATGCGAATTTGATGTTATGATGTTGATTTGAACGTTCCGAAGGTGGGAACAAGTTTGAATAATGTTATGGGACATGTTGGCGTGTTTGGTTGAAGTCCCGAGGGTCTCGAATGGATTTTTGGATGGTTGATAGAGCATAACTTTGGCATTTTAAGAATGTGTCGACGTCGTATCTTCAAGAATAAGTGGTATAATATTATGAAAATGGACTCCAAATTCATTTTTGATTGAAGAATTAGATCCGTATCAAAATTTCGGAGCCATAGCAAAAAGAATCTTCCAATTCGGACATCGTATGAAAAAGTTATGCCTATTTTCGCGACGAGGGAAAAATCTTCAGAAATGTCAGATCTGCGATCGCAGATCTTACCGCATTTTGACCGCATTTTGGTCGCATTTTGACACAGAATGTCGCAAACTGAGACAAAACTTGGGGCGAGATCTGCGACCAAAAATGCAAACCGCAAAGGTGAAATGCGGACCGCAGTTTTGGCATAGGGGATCGCATTTTCGACCTGACAGGGGTGTTTTAACCCGATTTTTGATACCTTTAAGTAGAACCCAATGCCCATCTTGTTCTATAAGACCCATTTTCGTGACCCACGAAGAGGAACACCTCCAAACACCATAGAATCACCATAAATCAATCTAAAAACTATATTCAAAGGAGATTTTCATGGGCAAATTCTTAAAGGAAGAGTTTTTATCATCTTAAACATGCTTGGGGCCATAAAACTCGGATTGAAACAAGTTTTGAAGCAATACTTGGAGGGTTTCCAAGAGAAACATCGGGGTAAGTATTCCTAACTAAATTTTTGAGGAATTACCTCAGTTTATTACTATTTTTAGCAATTAATTGGTGATTTAAGTTGGGAAAAATTGTGGAAAACCCTAAGGCTTAGGTGTGAGGGTTAGAGGTTGATCTGGTGTCGGAATTCGACAAATTTTATATGGTTGAACTCGTGAGGAGATAAGGAACCCATTGGAGTGATAATTTCTGAATTTTGAGAAGTGGGCCCGGGGCTCGGGTTTTGCTAATTTCGGGATTTTCTAGTAATTTTGATTATTTTCGCTTAGGCTTTGTCCCCATAGCATAATGTGACATAATTATTCTGAATTTGAATAGATTCAACGCACGTGGAGGCCAATTCAAAGGGCAAAGGCGTCGCGGGCTAAGGATTTAGCCGATTTGAGGTGAGTAATGATTGTAAATGATGCTCTAAGGGTTTGAAACCCCGGATTGCACATCGTAGTGCTATATTGAAGTAAGGCACACGCTCGATGATGAGCGTGGGGTCATTTACTACTGGGGATTGTGACTTGGTCCGTCCCGATTGATGATTTTTACTACCTATTTGATTGGAATTGATTTGATAATATAATGATTTGGGCTTCCAGCTATATTTGGGCTTCGTGCCGGATATGTGAACCCTTCAGGGGTAATTTATCACTGTTTACTGAAATCATATTTGGGCTTCACGCTGGTTATGTAAACCCTTCGGGGGTATTTTTTTAATGATTTGAATCATTATTTGAACTCAGTTTTGAAAACTAAATGATGTTTTCAAATGATTTTGAAATGGATCGGGTGGCACGCCGCCACAGATATGATGTAAATGGGATCGGGTGGCACGCCGCCACGAGATATGATATAGCGCTTGGGCCATAAGAAGCCCCTCCCGGAGTCTGAACCACCCACAGTGACCGCAGGGTACCCATTGTGATAACTACAGTTGGTAACAATGACAACTGTAGATTACAGTTTGTAACAATGACAACTGATAACCGGAGATGAGTAGATAGTACAGTTGGTAACAATGACAACTGTAGGTTACGGTTGGTAACAATGACAACCGGTAACCAGAGATAATACAGTTGGTAACAATGTCAACTATAGGTTACAGTTGGTAACAATGACAACTGGTAACCGGAGTTTGAAAGATTTTACTATTTTAAAAAATATTGCCCGAGGGGCGTGTTTTTTTTTTAGATGACTCGGAGCACGAGGGGCAGTTTTAAAGTGCTTTCTTTTACTTCACGTTATTTACTTGAAAGATGCACATGTTTTACCTGTTGAAAGGATTTTCTACTTGAATTTACACTGGTTTACTCTTTCACTGATGTTTCATTACTTCATTATGGATTGCCTTGTGCATTATGTGTTTTCTTACTTTCAGTCATTATTTATGTGTATTACTCACTGAGTTGGAAGTACTCACATTACTCCCTGCACCATGTGTGCAGATTCAGGCGTTATCGGTTCCACCCCGAGGTACTGACTACTACTATTGTCAGGGTGGTGATTCAGAGATTACGAGGTAGTTGTTGGCGTTCGCAGTCCGTATCTCTTTTATTTTGTTGTTTCCACTTTCTTCCAAAAATTGTGCCAAAGATATTGTAATAGTTATTTTATTATTAGGATTTCATCAGTGGCTCATGACTTTGTGACACCCCGATCTGAGGGCTGTAGTCGGGATGGTTTACCATTTTTTTCCGCAAATTACTGTTATTAAACCGTACTTATTTTATTTTCGTATTGTTAACTGTTTAAATGAAGTTTGGTTTGAATCGGCTGGCCTTGTCTTCATGAGAGGCGCCATCACGACCGGGTTGGGATTTTGGGTCGTGACAATTCCTCATATCAATCATACTTGGCATATGTTATCTACATTGAGCTTAACCATTAAACCTGGAAGCATGTCTACATTCCTGTACTGTGCACCAGCAGATTATGAGTTTCTCTGAGATAATTTGTCATATTTCCTATCATATTTGTATTGTTTAAAAATCTGTATTTGGGCTGTATTGATTGAGCTCGTTACTGCTTTCAGCCAAAAATTAGTCTTGTTACTTACTGAGTATATTAGGTCAGTTGTGCGCAGACTACATTTTACACTTCCTGTGCAGATCAAGGTACTCTGAGAATGGCGGTTGCTAGCTTTGGAGCTTAATCTATCAGAGACTTTAGAGGTAGATGCATTGGCATCCGCATACTTTGATTCTCCTTCTTTTTAGCTATTTGTATTGTTCTATCTTTCTAGATAGTGTTTTGCAATCAAACTATATTCTCAGTTAGATGCTCATGTACTCAGTGGCACCTGGAGTTTAGGGCATTATATATTGAGTCGCGGTATTTTCTTATCAATTATATATGAGATTTTACATTTAAGCTTATTTTATTATGTTTTCAAATTTAATGATGTGTGGTTTATTGTGATTGTCGGCTTGCCTAGTATTGCGATAGGCGCCATCACGACATGTGAAATTTGGGTCGTGATAAGCTGGTATCAGAGCCTAGGTTACATAGGTCTCACAAGTCATGAGCAGGTTTAGTAGAGTCTTGTTGATTAGTACGGAGATGTCTGTACTTACCTTCGAGAGGCTACCGAACCATTAGGAAAACATCACTTTCTCGTGTTCTTGTCGTGCGTATTTGTTTATTCTGGAAACTACACTTTTGCTATTCTATTCTCTGACAAATGGTGAAGACACGTGCTACTTGACCGGGCAGACGACCACTAGCAGCACTTACTAGGGCCACGAGAGTTCGGGGCCATAGTACAGGCCGAAGTGCAGCTCGTACAACAGCTAGAGCAGCTCCTGTAGATCCACCAATTGCTCCAGCTCAGGAGCAGGTTCTAATTGTGGTTGAGCCTGTGGGATCAGCTCAAGCACCAGTTGTGCCCAATGTGATCCCAAGCCTTCAGGAGCCTGTTAGCCCAGATATTGACTGTTTACACTATCCTTGCTCGGGCGGTTTCAGTTCAGGCTGCACCAGCCACTTCTTAGGCCGAGGGAGGTGCTCAGACTCCGGCCGCCTGAACTCCAAAGCAGGTGGTGTAGGGACTCCAGACACTGGGGGTACTACCAGCCCAGGCGGTTGTAGTTGCTCAAGCCTAGTTGGGTCCCGTTATGAGTGATGAGGAGCAGAAGAGACTAGAGAGATTTGGAGGCTCAAGCTTCCATCATTCACTGGGGCTGAGTTAGAGGACGCCCCAAGACTTCTTGGATAGGTGCCAGCGGATTCTTTGCATGGTGGGTATTTTGGAGACTAGTGGGGTCTCATTTACTACTTTTTAACTGATGGGGGAAGGCTTTAGATGGTGGGAGGCCTATGAGTGGAGCAGCCTAGACGGTGCTACACCACTTTCATGGCATGGGTTCACCGTTCTCTTCGTGGAGAAGTTTGTGCCACCGACCCGTAGGGAGGAGTTGCATAGGCAGTTTGAGCAGCTATGCCAGAAGGATATGTCTATGACCTAGTACGAGATGAGATTTTCAGATTTGGCTCGTCATGCGATCTGGTTGGTTCACACAGAGTGGGAGAGGATTAGGAGGTGCATTGATGGCCTCAATTATGGACTGTGCTTTGTTCTACTCTAGAGAGTGTCAGGTGCTATTTTCAAAGTTGTGGTTGATATTGCTCGGCGGCTAGAGCTGGTCTATAGTCAGGAGCGTGAGGAGAGGGAGGCCAGGAGGCCTCATGGTTTGGGTTGTTTCAGCGGTATTTCTTCTGGGGTTCAATCTCACCACAACAGGGTTCGTCCTTATAGGCCGGCTTAGATGGCTCGTTCGGTTCATCGTGGCGCATCAACTAGCCATGGTCCATACAGTGCTCATCTAGGTCAGTCATCTCTTAGTGCTCTCTCAGCTCAGAGTTCATCCGTGCTCCATCTGTTCAGGGTTAATCTATGCCAGGCCCCTCGAGTAGTTAGTCTTGTTATCGGGGTCCGCTTCAGTACTTGCCGCCATTGTCAGAGCGGGGCTGCTTTGAGTATGAAGAGTTTGGTCATGTGAAGAGGCATTGTTCCCACCTTTTGGGGGGTCCAGTTCAGCATAGGAGTCAAGTTACGACTTCCGTGCCAGTTACTTCACCACCCGCTCAGCCAGCTTGGGGTGGGGCTCGGGCAGATAGAAGTTGCCCTAGAGGGGGAGACCGATCAAGTGGCAGTCAGGCTCGATTCTATGCTATTCCTTCCAGGCTAGAGGCCGTTTCTTAAAACACAGTGATCACAGGTATTCTCTCAGTATTCCATAGGGATGCTTCTATATTATTTGACCTTGGTTCCGCTTATTTGTATGTATTATCATATTTTGCTCGTTATTTGGATATGGCCCATGAGTCCTTAGTTTCACCTGTGTATCTACGCTGGTGGGAAAAACTATTATTGTGGACAGTGTGTATCGGTCATGTGTAGTGACTATTAGGGGATTGGAGACTAGAGTTAATCTCGTATTGCTTAGTATGGTTGATTACGACGTGCTTTAGGATATGGATGGTTGTCCCCATGTCATGCTATTCTGGATTGTCACGCTAATACCATAATGTTTGTGATGATGGGGTTGTCGAGGATTGAGTGGAAAGGTTCACTAGATTATGTTCCGGGCATGGTGATTTCCTATCCGAAGGCCTAACGGATGGTTTGGAAGGGGTGTCTATCATATCTGGCCTTTATGAGGGACGTTGGTGCTGATACTCCTACTATTTATTGTATTCCAATAGTGCGAGACTTTTCGGATGTGTTGCCTGCAGACCTGTCAGGCATGCCACCCGACAGGGATATTGATTTTGGTATTGACTTGGTATTGGGCACTTAGCCCATTTCTACTGCTATGTATCGTACGCCACCAGCAGAGTTGAAGGAATTGAAAGAGTAGCTTCAGATACACACGAATTCCCTATCAGCGTTTATGCATCTGGTGAATAGTATATTCCAGCCATATCTTGATTCATTTGTCATAGTATTTATTAATGATATCCTAGTGTACTCACGCAGCCAGGAAGAGCATGCACTATATTTGAGGATTGTACTATAGAGGTTGAGGGAAGAGAAGCTTTATGCCACATTCTCCAAGTATGAGTTTTGGCTCATTTTAGTGGCGTTCTTGGGACACGTGGTGTCCAATGAAGGGATTAAGGTGGATCCAAAGAAGATAGAGGCAGTACAGAGTTGGCCCAGACCGTCTTCAGCTACCGTGATTCGGAGTTTCCTCGGCTTGGCGGGATATTATCGTCGCTTCATAGAGGTTTTCTTGTCGATTGTAGCACCTTTGACCAGTTTGACTCAGAAGAGTGCTCCATTCAGGTGGCCGGATGAGTGTGAGGAGAGCCTTTCAGAAACATAAGACTTCCTTGACCACAACTCTAGTTCTAGTTTTACCTCTAGCGTTAGGCTCTTATACACCGTATTATGATGCTTCTCGGATTGGTATTGGGTGTTCCTTGAAGCATGAGGGTAGAGTTATTGCTTACGCTTAACACAAGTTGAAGCCCCATGAGAAGAACTACCCTGTTGATGATTTGGAGTTGGTGGCCATCGTTCATACATTGAAGATTCGGAGGCATTATCTCTACGGTGTGTCCTGTGAGGTATTCACAGATCATCAGAGTCACCAACACTTGTTCAAACAAAAGGATCTGAATTTGAGGCAGCGGAGATGGATGGAGCTGGTAAAGGACTATCATATTACCATTCTGTGTCATCCCGCGAAGGCCAATGTGGTGGCCAATGCCTTGAGTAGAAAGGTGGTGAGTTTGGGTAGCCTTGCATTTATTCTTGTTGGTGAGAGACCGCTTGAATCAGATGTTCAGGCCTTGGCCAATCAGTTCATGAGGTTAGATGTTTCGGAGCCCAGTCGGGTTATAGCTTGTGTGGTTTCTCAGTCTTTCATATATGATCGCATCAGAGAGTGTCAATATGATGACCCCCATTTCCTTGTCATTAAGGACGCGGTTCAGCACAGTGACACTAAGGAGGTTATTATCGGGGATGATGGGGTGTTGCGGATCTAGGGTCGGATTTGTGTACCCTATGTAGATGGGTTACGTGAGTTGATTCTTGAAGAGGCCCAGTGTTTGCGGTATTCCATTCATTCTGGTATTGCAAAGATGTATCAGGACTTGCGGTAGGAATATTTGTGGAGGAGGACAAAGAGAGATATAGTGAGGTTTGTAGCTCGATGCCTAAATTGTAGTAGGCGAAGTACGAACATCAGAGATCGCGCGGATTGCTTTAGAGGCTTGAGATTCCGTAGGGGAAATAGGAGCGTATAACCATGGATTTTGTAGCTGGGCTCCCACAGACTTCGAGAAAGTTTGATGCTATTTGGGTGATTATGGATCGGTTGACTAATTCTGCGCATTTCATTCCAGTCAAGACTACCTATTCTTTGTAGCGGTTGGTTGAGATATACATCTGCGAGATTGTTCGCCTTCATGGTGTGCCGATGTCCATCATTTCAGATTAGGGCACACAGTCTACATTGTAGTTTTGGAAAGTAGTGCAGCGAGAGTTAGGCACACAGGTTGAGTAGAGTACAACATTCCACCCTCAGATGGACGAGCGGTTCGAGCGCACTATTCAGATATTGGAGGATATGCTACGCGCTTGTGTCATAGATTTCAGTGGTTCTTGGGAACAGTTTCTGCCACTTGCAGAGTTTGCCTACAACAATCGAGCATTCAGATGGCTCCTTATGAGGATTTGTATGGGAGATGGTGTCGGTCTCCGATGGGTTGGTTCAAGCCGGGTGAGGCTAGGCTATTGGGTACTGACTTGGTTCAGGATGCTTCGGACAAGGTTAAGTTGATTCAGGGTCGGCTTTGCACAGCGCAGTACAGACAGAAGAGTTACGCCGATCGGAAGGTTCGTGATGTTGCTTACATGGTTTGGGAGAAGGTACTACTCAGATTTTCACCCATAAAGGGTGTTATGAGGTTCGAGAAGAAGGGCAAGTTGATCCCTCGGTATATTAGGCCTTTTGAGGTGCTTGAGAGGATTGGAGAGGTGGCTTACAAGCTTGCATTGCCTCCTAGTCTGTCGAGGATTCACCTAGTGTTTTTTACATGCTCAGGAAGTATGTCGGCAATCCATCTCATGTTTTGGACTTCAGTACGATTAAGTTGGATGGTTATTTGATATATGATGTGGAGCTGGTGGACATTATGGATCAACATATTCGAAAGATTAGGTCAAAGAACATAGCTTTAGTGAAAGTGTAGTAGAGAGGTCAGCCAGTTGGGGAAGGGGGTGGGGGGAGGGATGGGGGCTTACTTAGGAGACCAAACGAGAGATGTGGAGCTGATATCCATGCCTATTTGAGACTCCACGTATGATTCTGGACTTGTTTGAAGATGAACGTTTGTTTAAGAGGGGGAGGATGTAATGACCCGTCTGGTCGTTTTGATTGTTGTACCCCTGTTTTGCCCCATTTATTGCCTATTTTGTGTTTTTAAGTTGTTATGTGACTTGTAAGGATAGTTGGTTTGGTTCCAGGGATGTTTTAGAATGAATTGGAACACTTAGTCCAAAGTTGGAAGCCTAAGTTGAAAGAGTTGACCGAATGTTGACAAATGAGTAAATGACTCCGGAATAGAGTTTTGACATTTTTGATAGCTCCGTAGGGTGATTTTTGACTTACTAGTTTGTCCGGATGCTGATTTGGAGGTCCATAGATGATTTTGTCTTGAATAGGCGAAACTTGGAAAAATGGAAGTTTGGAGAGTTGAGAAGTTTGTCCAAGAGTTGACTTTATTATTACCGAGCATGGATTTTGGTTTTGGTTTTGGATTGGTATAGGTCTGTTGTGTCATTTATGACTTGTGTGCAAAATTTGAGGTTCATCGGAGTTGGTTTGGTATGTTTCGGCATTAGTTTTGAAAGTTAGAAGCTCATAAGTCCATTAGGCTTGAATCGATGCGTGATTCGTGGTCTTAGTGTTTTTTGATGTGATTTGACGCTTCGAGCGAGTTTGTATGATGTATTAGGACTTGTTGGTATGTTTGTTTGAGGTCCTGGTGGCCTCGGGTGTGATTCAGATCATGTTCGGTGCATTTTTGAACTTTGAAGACTGCTGATTTTGCTGCTGCCGGTTTACTTATGTGCGATCAGGAGAGGAAGATCGTGATCGCAAATGGTTGTTGTGGAGGCTGGGGAAATTGTTCTCTGCATTTGCGGTCATGTATTTGCATTCGCGCAGCTTCGTGAGGCTCAAGCCATCGCGGACAC
>MCJB01051930.1:62059-93943 GCA_002018475.1 Nicotiana obtusifolia
GTTTCAATGTCATCGCGTGGAGGAGTGGTCAGTTAAACGTCAGGCTTTAAGCCTACGTGATCACAGGTGTTTAAACGCATTCCCGTAGGTCAAAGATATTTTGGTCACCGTCTGCGACCTGGTCTGTACGTCCGCGTAGAAGGTTTTTGGGCTACTAAAGATTTTTTTCTTTGCGATCGTGGAAATTCTTCTTCGCAATCGCGATCGCGATGTGTAATCCCTGGGCAGAATATAAGTTTTTAAAAAATGAGGGTTTGAGTAAAATTTCATATTTGGACATTAAGAGCTCGGTTGAGGCGATTCTTGGTGGGATTTTCAAAGAATTGATTGAAGTAAGTGAAGGTAGCTTTTTCAGATGGAATTGATTCCTATAGCTTGTGTTCATTGTATCGAGTTGTTTGTGGCTAGATTTGAGGCGTTCGGAGGCCGAATCGTGAGGCAAGGGCTTGTTACAGTAGAGATTTGCACTATTTGAGGTAAGTAATACTTCTAATTTTAATTATGAGGGTATGAAGCTCTGAAATACGTGTTAAATGATTGGTGTTTAGGTGACACACATGCTAGGTTGCAGGCATGTGGGCGTGCACCGTGGTAATTGTGACTCGGTCAATTCCGTGAAACTATGTAGTCACTGAGTCTTGCTATTACTCATGTCTACTCTATGTATTAGTGAATTTGGGCTGTTTTTCATGTCAAAAATCATTTTTAGGTTATGTGCTAGTACTATTGGGACCCACAGCAGTTGTTCTTTGTAGTTGAGTTATTTGCTTAAATTGCAGTTATGTACTCAATCACATTTATCATTGCATATCATATCTCAGTCTCTGTTACCATTTATTATCACATCATGTATTATTGTTTTGGGGCTGATTGGCATGAGTGTTGTGAGCCTGAGAGAATGGAGAGATTGATGACCGAGTAAGTCCGAGGGCTTGTTTATGAGGATATTGATGGGATCAGGCTGCGCGCCGCAGCGGGTACAACTAACTCATGATAGGATCGAGCTGTATGTCGCAGCTGGTACTATTGATTCATGACGAGATTGGGTTGCGAGCCACAACAGGTTTTATTAGTGCTTGGGCACGACCCATCCTCCAAAGTCAGACATACCAGTAGTGAGCGCAGGTACTATACAGTGCTGAGTGACTGAGTGTGATGAGCGAGAATTGAGACAGTCAGATCGAGTACTCTGAGAGTGTGAGTACGTGAGGTTTTCATTGTGTTGCATCACATGTGACATGCACATTGACATGTAGATATAGAGATGTAATATTCTATATGTCAGTCATATTTGGCATATTTTATCTATATTGAGCTTAACTGTTAAACCTGGAAGCATGTCTACATTCCTGCACTGTGTACCAGCAGATTATGAGTTTCTCTGAGATATTATTGTCATATTTCCAGTCATATTTGTATTGCTTAAAAATATGTGTTTGGACTGTATTGGTTGAGCTCGTCACTGCTTCCAGCCCAAGGTTAGTCTTGTTACTTACTGAGTACATTTGGCCGGTTGTACTCATACTACATTCTACACTTCGTGTGCAGATCCAGGTACTTCTGAGCACAACAGTTGCTAGCTTTGGAGCTATATCTATCAGAGATTTTTGAGGTAGCTGCTTTGGCGTCAGCATACTCTGATTCTCCTTATTTTCAGCTATTTGTACAGTTCTATCTTTCTAGACAGTGTTTAGCAATCGGACTATGTTGTTAGTTAGATGCTCATGTACTCAGTGACACCTAGATTTTGGGGGATTTTTTAGTGAGTCGCAGTATTTTCTTATCAGTTATCTATGAGATTTTACTCTTAAGATTATTTTATTTTGTTTTCAAATTTAAAGATGTGTGGTTTATTGTGATTGTCGGCTTGCCTAGTATAGCGATAGACGTCATCACGACATTTGTAATTTGGGTCGTGACACTGAATTTATCTACTTGTTTAACTATGTGCTTATTTTCAGGTGATTGAATGACCATCAATTGACTGTGCCTATTTATTATGTATTGCTTAACTGAAGTAAAATAGACAGAAAAGTAAATACAATAAGGAGGAGACTCCGAGTTCTGCCGAATGGTGCATAAGAAGCAGCTCGCCACTAAGTCTCCAGGTAATGGGGATACGCGCCACACTAGCCACTAGATGGACCTGCCTCAGATCTTGCACGATTAGTGCAGAAGTGTAGCATGAGTACATAAACAACATGTACCCCGTAAGTATCTTGTCTAACCTCGAAGAAGTAGGGATAAGGGGTCGACATCAACATTTACTAGAGGTAAATAAATAAAGCATGGGAATCACAAATAGGCATGGAATACAATAATATAGAGGAATAAGAAATAGTAAATAATGATTCTTAAATATAATAGCAATTGAAAATTTCCAACTATCACATGCCAAGTCTTTAACACATAAGAGCCACCAAGATAATTTTCATGTCTCATATAAAGAAAGAAATATCAAGAATAATCGGACTTCGAGCAATATCACACGATTTATGCCGATCTAAAATAGTGTGTACACTGCCGAGGGTCGGTCTAAACGAATTATAGATGAATCAAACATACTATTGAGGTGTCAGCCCGATCCATAGGAATAGAAAAATGCTACAAACTTCAATCAACTACTACTACATAGGAATAACACTCAAAGAAGGCATAATTTCCGTTAAAATCAAGTATGTCGCTAAAACTCAAAGTAATGAAACTCGGTCTCAAAAAATCCTTCATCCAATTTCAACTATAAATTTATGAAACTAAACTACCAAGAGGATAATTTCCACTTATAAGGTTAGCAAAGAGGCTTACCTTGTTTCCAAGTTCTCATCCCGGTCAACAATTTACACTAAAAACTTCAAATTGGTGCCAAGCAATACCAAACTAGCCAAAGGTTATATAAATTAATCAATATATGCTCAAAAGTTTATAATTTAACTATTACAGTAATTACCCAACCCAATTTGGCAGATTCCTAAAATTCACCATCGAGCCTACGTGCCCAGATTTTGGAAAGTTTTGTAAAGAGATGTTACCCATAACCTCAAGTATGCAAATATATAATTTATACTCAATTCGATAATAATTTTCGTGGTCTAATCCCATTTTTTCAAAAACCTAGGTTTTTCAACAAATCCTACAATTCTCACATTTTACATGTTAAAATCTACTTATAATTAAACTCACATTATATAGAGATTACTTACGTCAATGTGTTAGATGAAAAACACTCTCCAAAGAGCTCTAAAATCGGCCACAAGTTGAGAGAAATGAACAAAATATGCCAAAGTCCTATTTGTAATCAAGTGTACTGGCCAGTGATCGCGAAAATGCCTACGCATTCACGAAGGCAACACAGCCAAGGCCCTGGAAAGTCCCCTTCGTGGTCATGATTGGGCCCACGTGATCGCGAAGGCCAGCCCCGCCATTTATCACGAACGCAACCTGCCGTTCACGAATGCGAAGGGCATTGACCCTCTTGGCGTAGGCTCTCTCCCCCTTCTATGAGAACATGTACCTGCCCATGCAAAAGCGAAGGTCAGGAGTCCTAAACCTTCGCGAACGCAACATTTTGACAGCGAATGCGAAGAGCAAAATGCAGTCTCCCTATTCCTTCTCCGCGAATGCGATACATCCTCTGTGTTCGCGAAGAAGGAAACCAGAACCAGCATATTAGCAATTTCAAACATTGCTCCAGGTGGTGGAACACTCACCCGAGCCACCCCAGACCCCGTCAAAATGCATCACCAAGTCCATAAACATAATACAAGCCTGCTCAAACCCTTGGAACACGTAAAATAACATTGAAACTAAGAATCGCACACCAAAAAAAAATTGATTAACTTATGAACTCCAAACTTCTTCCACTAGCTCCGAACCTGTCGAATCATACTTAGACAACTCGGAATGAAGCCAAATTTTGCGTACAAGTAATAAATCACCATACAAACCTATTCCCATTCTCAAAAACCCAAACGGACCTCTATTACACCAAAGTCTACTTCAAACCAAATTTAAAGAACTTGAAAACCTTCAATGCGCCAACTTCCAAGATTAAGCACTGAAATTCTCCCGGATCACCCGAAACTCGATTCAGACACACGCCTTAGTCCAAAATCATCATACAAAGATATTAGAACCATCAAATCCCGGTTCTTCGTTCATTGACTAAAAGTGTTGACTCAAGTGAAACTTGGCCATCTTAGGCCACTATTAAGGAACTAAGTGTTTCGATTTCCATCCGATCCCGAACCAACCATCCCTGCAAGTCATAAAATAAAATTACGTACGGCGAGTCTTCATTAGGGCAATGGGAATTTAGAAAGCAAAAGGGCAAGTCGGGTCATTACATTCTCCACCTCTTAAAGAAACATTCGTCCTCGAATACTTGCTGTGCTGAATAAGTGTGGATATCTGCTCTACATATCCTCCTCGGTCTCCCAAACCTCTTCATCGACTGGTTGAACCCTCCAGTGGACCTGTACAGTATAAATCTTCTTAGACCTCAACTTGCAAACCTGCCTTTCAATAATGGAAATTGGCTCCTCCTCATAACCCAAACTCTTATCTAGCTGAACTGTGTTATAATCTAACACATGTGACCTCTCAATATGGCACTTCCGGAGCATAGACACATGGAAGACCGGATGAACACCTAATAGACTGGGAGGCAAATCAATCTCACCAACCTCCCCAACTCGCCTCAACAGCTCAAATGAGACAATATATCTCGGACTTAACTTGCCCTTCTTTCCGAACCTCATGATACCTTTAATCGGCGAGACTTTCAGGAGAACCTTCTCGCCCATGATAAATGATAAATCATACATCTTTTGATCCGCGTAACTCTTTTGTCAGGACTGTGATGTGTGAAGTCACTCCTGAAAGAACTTTATCTTCTCCAAGGCATCCTTCACTAAATTAGTGCAATATAAGCTAGCCTCACCAGGCTCAAACCATCCGATGGGCGAACGGCATCGCCGACCATATAAAGCTTCAAATGGAGCCATCTCGATGTTGGACTGATAATTGTTGTTATAAGCAAACTCGACCAAAGGCAAGAATCGATCCCACTACCCTTTGAAGTCAATCACACACGCTCCGACCATATCCTCCGGAGTCTGAATTGTCCTCTCTAATTGTACATCAGCCTGCAGATGAAAGGTTGTGATAAGCTCTACCTGCGTACCTAAGTTGCTCTGTACTGCTCTCCAGAAATACGAAGTGAACTGAGGGCCTCTATTTGAAATGATGGACACAAGCACACCATGCAACTAGACAATCTCCTGAATGTTAATCTAGGACAATCTCTATGAAGAGTACATAGTCACAATCGGAATAAAGTGTACCGACTTGGTTAGCCTGTCGACAATGACCCAAACAACGTGAAACATCCTCAATGTCCACAGAAACCCAACTACGAAATCCATAGTGATGTGCGCCCACTTCCACTCCGGTATAACCATCTGCTAGAGTAGGCCACCTGGCCTCTGGTGCTCATACTTAACTATGTCCTTCTTTATCCTCCACCACCAATAATGCGGCCTCAGGTTGCAATACATCTTCATAGCACCAGGATGGATATAATATTGCAAACTGTGTGCCTCCTCTACAATTTTCTCCCTCAAGGCATCAACATTAGAAACACATAGGCGACGCTGCAGTCGCAGAACACCATCATCACCGATAGTAACCTCCTTTGCTCCATATTGTAGTACCATCTCCCTAAAAATCAACAAGTGCGGATCATTGTGTTGATGAGCCTTGATCTGCTCAAATAATGAAGACTTAGCCACAACACATGCCAGAACTCAATTGGGCTCAAAAATATCCATCCTCACAAGTCTGTTAACCAAGGACTGAGTGTCTAAAGCCAATAGCCTCTCCTATGCTAAAATGAATGTCAAACAACCCATACTCTCGAACTTCTGATCAAGGCATCTACGACCATGTTCGCCTTGCCCAGATGGTAAAGGATGGTATATCATATTCCTTCAGTAACTCAAGCCACGTGCACTGCCTCAAATTAAGATCCCTCTTCTTAAACAAATGCTGCAAGCTATGATTAGTGTAAACCTCGTAAGACAACCTATAAAGATAATGCCACCATATCTTGAGAGCATGAACTATCCCGGGCAACTCCAAATCATGTACGGGGTAATTCTTCTCGTGGGGCTTCAGCTGATGTGAAGCATATGTAATAAATCGCTCTCATGCATCAATACAAAACCCAGGCCAACGCGTGAAGCGTCACAATACACAATATACATCCCTGAATCGGAGGACAACACTAATATTGGTGCTGTAGTCAATGCAGTCTTGAGCTTTCGAAATCTCGCCAACCAATCATCGGACACTCTGAATGGAGTACCCTTCTGGGTCAATCTAGTCTAAGGTGTTGTAATAGACGAGAAGCCCTCCACAAACAAACGATAATAACCTGCTAACTCCAAGAAGCTCCTGATCTCAGTCGCATTGGTAGGACGAGGCCAACTCTAGACTACCTCGATCTTCCTAAGATCTAGCTTAATACCCTTACTTGATACAACATGTCCCAAGAATGCTGCAGAATCTAACCAGAACTCGCACTTGGAGAACTTAGCGTATAGTTTCTATTCCCCCAAGTTTGAAGCACAACTCTCAAATGTAGCTCGTGCTCCTCCACACTAGGAAAATAGATCAATATATCATCAATAAAGAAAGTGAAAAAATGAGTCATGATAAGGCATGAACACCCGGTTCATCAAATCCACAAACGTGGTCAGGGTGTTTATCAATCTGATGGACATCACTAGAAACTCATAGTGCCCATAACTAGTCCAGAAAGTCGTCTTCGGAACATCTGAAGCATGAACCTTTAGCTGATGATACCCGGATCTCTAGTTGATCCTAGAGAACTCCCTGGCACCCTACAAATGATTAAAAAAAATCATCACTGCGTGGCAACAGGTACTTGTTCTTAATGGTAACTTTGTTAAACTAGCGGTAACCTATGCACATCTGCATACTCCCATCCGTCTTTTTCACAAGTAATACCGGTGCACCCTAAGGTGAGACACTCGACCTAAAGAACCCCTTCGCGAGCAACTCCTCCAGCAATTTCTTCAACTCCTTCAGAACCATGCAATATCGTGGAATAAAGATAGGATGGGTACCTAGCACCAAATCAATACTAAAATCGATATCATGATCAGGTGGCCTGCCTATAGTTCAGAAGGAAACACATCAGAGAACTCACGTACCACATTCACTGAATCAATCGTGGGAGTCTCTGCAGCAGTAACCCAAAAATAAGCCAGATAAGCTAAACAACCCTTCTCGACCATATGTTGAGCCTTCAAGAAAGAGATAACCCAGCAAGATGTACTGATAGATGAACCCCTCCACTCTAAGCTAAGCATTTCTTGCATCATCAAGGTAATAGTCTTGGCAAGGCAATAAATAATGACATGGTATGGGGACAACCAGTCCATGTCAAGGATGACCTCAAAGTCGAACATATCGAGCAATAGAAGGTCCCCTTTGGTCCCATAGCCATAGAAAGTTACAATACAGGACCGGTAAACCTGATCCATAAAAATATAGTTGCCCACTGGCGTGGACACATATACAGGAGCCCCCAAGGACTCACGAGAGACACGCAAATAATGAGAAAATAGAGATGAAGCATATGAATATGTAGACCCTAGATTAAATAGTGACAAAGCATCACTAGCACAGATAGAAATAATAGATGTGATCACGGCGTCTGAAGCTACAGCATCTGGTCTGGTTGGAAAGGCATAGATCCTAGCTGGAGTGCCACCTGGTTGGCCTCCACCTCTAGGGCAGCCCGTACCCACCTTTCCTCTGCCTTTGGTCCATTGGATGGCTGGTGTGGTGATCATGGGCTGATGGCCTAGCTGTAATGCCTTACCCCGAAGTCTGGGGCAGTATCTTCTTATATGCTCCCAGAACTCATAGTAACTTCTCGATGCTGAAGATGTCTGACCCTAGGCTTGACCTTGGGGACCTGAACACCTACTAGAGAAACCCTAAATAGTCGGTGGATGGTAGGAGCTCTCTCGAATATTGCTGAAATAAGGCCACACTAGAGCACCCCGAGAAGGCGCTGGTGCTGAATACGTGCGCCTGCTAGACTTGCCCCTCAAAAACTGACCTCTGATCCCAGACGGAGCACCACTGAACCCTTTAGAATATCGAGGTCGCTTGTCCCTCAGTGCATGCTCTCAGCCTTGCTGACAGATACCCTTGATCCTCCGAGCTATCCCCACAACCTACTTGTAAGGTGTCCCTATCTCAATCTCTCGGGCCATACTAACCTGGATACCATAGTGCAAGCCCGCAATAAACCTCTACACTTTTTGCATCATTGGGGAGTATATAAGTGCATGGTGAGACAACTCAAAGGATCTTGCCTCATAATCGGTCACAGATATCTTACCCTCCCAAAGCTGCTCGAACTGACCTCGTAGCTCTTCCCTCTAAAAGGGTGGAATATCTCTCTTTAGAAAGAGACATGTGAAATGGTCCCAATTCAAAGGAGGCCGACTCGTTGGTCTGCTAAAAAGATATGACTGTGACCATCTACGGTCCCTACCCTCCAACTAAAATGTTGTGAAATCCACCCCGTGGGACTCCAATACTCTCATGTTGTGTACCCTGTCCCTATAAGAATCGATAAAGGCTTGGGGGTCCTCATCTCGCTAACCGCCAAAGGCAGGAGGATGTAGCCTAGTCCATGTATCTAACAGCTTCTGCGCCTCGCCGATCGCGGCTGGTCTAGGCTCTAGTCTAGCCGCTGCAACTAGCTGAGCCCCGCCCGCAAGTAGTGCACCTAGGGTCTATTATAAGGCAGCAATGTGCCATGGAGTATGAGTGGTAAGGGTCTATGCTCCCATCCTGCCTGAGATATGGCTACGTCCACTGGAAAATAAATAAGCTTACGTCGTAAAATCCATGAAGTGCAGCATATGGCCCATGACCTTCTGAAATCCCGGTGCAAACATGAAATTTGTCAAAGGGTCACGGGCCATATGCAGCAATTCATGGATTCTACGACGTAAGCTTATTTATTTCCAGTAGACGTAGCCACATCTCAGGCGGGATGGGAGCATAGACCCTTACCACTCATACTCTAGAGGCTATAGGTGTTAGGAAACGTCTATTTTTTCATCTCATATCTTGCAGTTAATATGAGATGAAAAAATAGTCGTTTCCTAACACCTATAGCCTCTCAAAGATAAGTACGGACATCTCCGCACCGATCCGCAAGACTCTATTAGGCCCGCTCATGACTTGTGAGACCTATGTGAACCTAATGCTTTGATACCAAGCTGTCACGACCCAATTCCCACTATAGGGCGAGATGTCGCCCAACGTCGCCGCTAGGCAAGCCAACAGTGAACTATCTATTTAATTGTTCATTTTAATATTGTCAAAGTCATTGATTTAATTTAGTAAAAAACAACAAATAGTAGGTGACCGTAGAAACATAAAGCATAAAGTAAACATAAGCGTGAAGTAGTGAAATTAATAAGCAAAAAACATGAATATCTACTATAATTTCCCAAAACCTAGTGTGACAAGTGCTACAACAAACTAGTAGAATATACAAAACCTCCTATACTACTATCTGAAGATAGATAGACAAAATAGTAAATACAACAAGCAGAAGACTCCGGGTGCTGCAGAATGGTGCATAGGAAGTAGCTCACCACTAAGTCTCCGGGTAGCGAGCATACGCACCAGACTAGCAACCAGATGCACCTATCTCAGATCATGCACGATTAGTACAGAAGTGTAGTGTGAGTACATAAACAAGTACCTAGTAAGTATCTTATCTAACTTCGATGAAGTAGTGATGAGGGTTAAACATCCACAGTTACTAGAGGTCAGTAAATAAAGTACGAAAATCATAAATAGGCATGAAATACAACAATAACAGTGGAATAAGAAACAATGAATAATGATTCTTAAACGTAATATCAATTGGAAACACCAACTATCACATGCCAAGTCTTTAACAAATAAGAGCCTCCAAGTAATTTTATAGTCTCAGATCAAGAAGGAAATATCAAGTAAATAGGACTCCTAGCAATATCACGCACCATTCATGCCAAGGTCGTACGACCCAATCTAAAATAGTGTGTACACTGCCGAGGGTCGACCGACGTGAACCATAGATGCATCTAACATACTGCCGAGGTGTTCGGCCCGATCCACAGAAATAGAGAAACTCTAGAAACTTCGATAAACCACTACTACATAGGAATAACACTCCGAGAAGGCGTAATTTCCGCTAACAATCAAGTATCCCGCCAAAACTCAAAGTAATGAAGCTCGGTCTCATAAAATCCGTTATCCAATTTAAACTATAAATTCACATAATTAAACTAACAAGTTGAGTGCAAATAATACAAACAATACATGGTAATGTCCTAAGTCTACACGTACATAAGCATGATTTTAGCTACGTATGGACTCTCGTCGCATCGTGCGTGCGTAGAACCGCACAATTACTATCACATAACTATTTCAAACACCTACGAGGATAATTCGCTCTTATAAGGTTAGAAAAAAGATTTACCTTGTTTCCAATTCTTTATCTCGGTCCACAGTTCACACTAAAAGCTTCAAATAGATGCCGAGCAATCCGAAACTAGCCAAAGGTTATATAAATTAATCAATATATGCTCAAAATATTATAATTTAACTATTACAGTAATTACCCAACCCAATTTGGAAGATTCCTAAAATTCACCATCGAGCCCACGTGCCAGATTTCGGAAAGTTTTGTAAATGGATATTACCCATAACCTCAAGTATGCAAATATATAATTTATACTCAATTTGATAATAATATTTGTGGTCTAATCCCATTTTTTCAACAAAATCCTACAATTCTCAAAATTTACATGTTAAAATTTACTTATAATTAAACTCACACTATATAGAGATTACTTACCTCAATGTGCTAGATGAAAAACCCTCTCCAAAGAGCTGTAACATCGGCCACAAGTTGAGAGAAATGAACAAAATAAGCCAAAGTCCCATTTTTAATTAAGTGTACTGGCCAGTGATCCTTCTCTGTAATCGCGAAAATGCCTATGCAATCGCGAAGGCAACACGGCCAAGGCCCTGAAAAGTCCCCTTCGTGGTCGTGATTGGGCCCACGCGATCGCGAACGCCAGCCCTTCCATTTATCGCGAACGCAACCAGCAGTTCGCGAATGCGAAGGGCATTGACCCTCTTACCGCAGGCTCTCTCCCCCTTCTACGAGAACATGTACCTGCCCATGCAAAAGCGTAGGCCACGTGTCCTAAACCTTCGAGAACGCAACATTTTGACAGCAAACGCGAAGAGAAAACTGCAGTCTCCCAATTCCTTCTTCGCGAACGCGATACATCTTCTGTGTTCGCGAAGAAGGAAACCAGAACCAGCATATCAGCAATTTCAAACATAGCTACAGGTGGTCAAGAACTCACCTGAGCCACCCGAGACCCCGTCCAAATACACCACCAAGTCCATAAACATAATACAAACCTGCTCAAACTCTTGGTGCACGAAAATGAAGAATCGCACCCCAAAACAAAATTGATCAACTTATGAACTTCAAACTTCTTGCACTAGCTCCGAACATGTCGAATCATACTTAGACAACTCGGAATGACGCCAAATTTTGCAAAGAAGTAATAAATCACCATACAAAACCTATTCACATGCTCAGAATCCCAAACGGACCTCGATTATACCAAAGTCTACTTCAAACAAAATTTAAAGAACTTGTAAACCTTTAATGCGCCAACTTCCTAGATTAAATGCTGAAACGCTATCACCCGTAACTCGATTCAAACACACACCTATGTCCAAAATGATCATACAAATGTATTGGAACCATCAATTTCAGACTTAGCTCCGGGTGGTCCAAAACTCACCCGAGCCGCCCGGCACTGTCCAATTGCACCAACAAGTCCATAAACATAATATTGGCCTGATCGAACCCTCGGAACACGTAAAACAACATCGAATCTAAGAATCACACCCCAATACCAAATTGACAACTTATGAACTTCAAACTTTTTCAATTAGCTCCGAATGAGCCGAATCATACTTAGACAACTCGAAATGACGCCAAATTTTGCGTACAAGTCATAAATCACCATCGAATCTATTCCTATACTCATAATCCCAAATGGACCTCGATTACACCAAAGTCTACTTCAAACCAAATTTAAAGAACATGAAAAACTTCAATGTGCCAACTTTAAACACTAAGCGCTGAAACGCTCCCGGATCGCTGAAAACTTGATCCGGACACACGCCCAAGTCAAAAATCATCATACGAACCTGTTGGAACCATTAAATCCTGGTTATGAGGCCGTTTATTAAAATTTTTGACACAAGTCAAACTTGGCCATCTTAGGCTACAGGAATTAAGTATTCTGATTTCAACCTGAACCCTTCCGAACCAAAACCAACTATCCCCAACAGTAAAAGTACATACGGGGAGCGAAATTAGGGGAATGGAAATTTAGAAAGCAAAACGACCAGTACGGGCTTTACAATATGTCTAAGAAATTGTTGTAATTGCTAAGGAGAGAATTACGACAACTGAAGTACTCATGGTTAGTAGATAATAGTTAGCCGAATTTATAGGAGTCGTAGGAGGTACGATTCCGATAATTGAAAACATCATAACTATAGGCCTTCTTAATATTATCTCCATCTCCATCCTCGTTAATTGATAACTTTACTGCTTTATAATATTTATTAGTTGATTAGCTTAAAATGTAAAATAACACTCTTTATAACTAGAAAATCACTTGAATTGTGTTTCTTAGAAATATTAAATAGTTGTCACTACGCCTTAGTTCGTTGTGGGATTCGACTTCACACTATAAGATCGGATATTATATTTGCACCGACCGCTTATCCTTTTTAAAACTAGAGTTGTGCGTGATCAAATTTTGGGGCCTCTGCCGAGGAACTAATGATATAGCTTTAGATATTAATATTTCTAGGGTTCAAGTTTGATGTGATACCCCGTAAATTCACCTATGTGATTATGCCGTAATGTGGTGAGTGTGTATGGGCCTAAGAATAAGAAGAATGGTTGAAATATATTGAAAATTGTTAAGAAAAAAAAAGGGCGGGAAAACAAAATGAACGAAAGGCGTTAAAAAAAAATAAATTAAAAAAAAGGGGGGAAAGAGATGCATTGTGGAAAATGCGATCCGCGAAACCCACATGCGGATCGTGAAATCGTCGCGAACAGAGGCAGAAACCTGGGCTGAACACTGGACCAAAACGTGACCAAAAAGCGATTCGCGAAACCCAAAAGCGACCCTCAAATCTAAATGTATAAGAGCAAAAGATATACGACCCTGTAATAAAGTGGGGCTCACCAAGTCAGCTGGGAAGAGGGTGCACTGCTATCACTGATCAAAGTCGCAAGAGCTGCTACAACAACAACAAAACCTTTTCTCAATCCATACAACAACAAAACCACCCAAGGTTGTCCAAAAACTTCCCCACAATTCTTATTAGCCCATGCATGTGATATGTCTACTCTCATCACCCAAATCAACCCAGAATCTGCAAGCAATGAGACTAAGTCTTATTATTTTTTTCCTGGGAACTGATTTCTTCCTGTATAGCATCTCTCCAGCAAGAATGATTGTAGGCTTAAGCAAATGATTCAGGTTCATGAGATTATTGAAGTGAGATGGGGTAAGCTTGATCTTTTGGGTAAAGCGATTCATAAGCCTTCAACAGGATAAGAAACTTGAGAGGATCAACGAAGTTGAGAGCGGGATCCAGAATTTGAGGAACCGACTGGAAGGGAAGCAGCTGGACTAGACAGCTGATCTTCTAGAGTAGCTTGGCCCTTTCGAAATTGGAGAATTGGGAAAAGAAATTCTTACCTTTTAGAAACCGTAGCAAGTTCTTTTTGGTGAAATTCCAAGGCCTAATCCAACTTGAGTAGTGAAATCCTATAATCTTCCCCTTTCTCTCTCTAAAATAGCTCTCTCCCCTCTTTAAAATACCAGATAATCCCATAAAAATGATCCCTATGGCTAAATAAAACTAAATGGGGTCGGGTTAAAAATTTAAACAAATGAAGCCCCGTTGCAGATCTGCGATCGCATACGCTAATGCGTAACACTTTTGAGGTCCACAAAATGGAACACATATTGGCCCTCCGGAACTTGGAATTTCTGTGTGGGTATGCGACAGGTCTCTAGTCCGCAAACCAATTCCGTGGCCGCATAAAGGACTGTAAAACCTCCTTCTAAAATTTCTCATTCTGGCTTTTGCGACGGATATGCAGCCCGCAAAACAGTTATGCGGTCGTATACTTGGGCACAAAATAGCTTAAAAAATTTGCCCATTTCTCTGCTTCACTCTTCGACTGATCTACGGTCCGAAGATCAGTTCTGCGGTTGCATATTGGACAATAGAAATGTTGTCCAATATGCAATAATTTTTCTTCAACTCCCCAACTCTCTGTTCAACCCAAAAAAACTGTACCGGCTTCTAATACCACCTATGCATTAGCCCACCTCGGCACCACGAAACCCAAGGTTTTAGGTGAAATTTTACAGGGCCTTACATTATATGGGGTGTGGGGAAAAGATATGGCATTGTATGCGCACCACCACCTGATTAGCTCGTATACGTTGATGATTTGGCCCACAGAGACCGAGATGATATGATTCGATGTCATCAGAGGCTTGATGATGTCATGTACACATATACCTATGCATGATGTGACATTTATATGCACGTGCATGATGTTATAAATTATTCGTGATTCATAGATCTATTCAGACTTACACGTTGAGTCCTTCACTCTATGTTTCTTTCATGTCTTTTATATATTACTTTTCATGCCTTACTTACTTAGTACTTTATTTGTACTGATGTCCCTTTTGCCTGGGGACGTTGCAGTTCATGCCCGCACATACCAATAGATAGGTTGACTTTCCTCCTAGCAGGCTATCAGCTGTTGGTGCACTCCACTTGCTCCAGAGTTCCCTATTTGGACAATATGCTTTGGACATGTATAGATTGGTATGGCGAGACCCTATCCTTGCCTTAATGATGTTTATGTTCTCTCAGAGGCTTGTAGACATATGTCATGTATATGGATGATTGTATGGCCTTGTCGGCCTATGGTTTGAATATACAAATGATCATTTCGGTCGTTGGCTCGTATGTCATATATATAAGTTTCTATATCATGTTGGGTCGTCCTATGTCTAGTATTCCCTTATGTTTTATTATATCTATCTCATGATTGCCCATCCAGCCCACTTACCCATGATGGTATGATTAGAGAGATATCTTACGTTGGTACTCGGTTGAGTAAGGCACCGGGTGCCCGTCGCGGCCTGTGGTTCGGGTCGTTACATGAGTTGTTCGTGTTGTTGATATTATTGGCACGTGAGTTGTTTGTACAACACGTGAGTTGTTTGTGCACATCGTAATATTGATATTATCAGCATGTGAGTTGTCTGTGTTGTTGATATTATTAATATATGAGTTGCCCGTGCGGCATGTGGATATGGATCCATCCCCCTGGGTTCAACCTCTCATGTTTCTTTTTTGATGGTATACACGTGTAAATTGAGGAATTGAGGAAAACGGATCGATGGTTTGATACGGATATGGAAAGGTTGAGTACAATCTCGCTTGTGTTTGTTTGGATTTGCATTTCATATTTACTCGCAATTTCCGTGGTTATTTACCTGATTCAATTTTATATAACCCTTATATGTTTTATCATTTAGTGAGCACACCTCAGCACCACGAAACTCCGGGTTTTAGGTGAAATTTTACGGGGCCTTACATTCTCCCCCGCTTAGGATCATTCATCCTCGAATGAGGGTCAAAATCCACCATTTGCATGTTATGTGACTCAATTGTTACTTCACACACCGGTAGATCTAGATTTTGACTAACTCTATAAGTTTCCAAAAATTTCGCCAGAGTCTCCCCTATAATTGAGCCTATACACCTGCCAGAAAATCCCAAAACCAGTCTTAACAACATAACTACAACACAACGATGTAAAACAACATGGAAAAACACTAAAAATAATGTTGTAAACATTACATACCAAGAAGGAGCATCCTTAACATAAGTTGTATAGCGGAAACATTATTCGTAGGAAGTTAGCTTTTGACATCATGGACACAATTACATAGCTATTCAAATAAATTAGGATACTTCTTCTTCATCTCTTCCTCAGCTTCCCAGGCGGCCTATTCGACTTGTTTGTTTTGCCATAACACTTTTACGGAGGCAATCTCTTTGTTTCTCATCTTTCGGACTTGCCTTTCAAGAATGCCAACTGGATCTCTTCATAAGTCATAACCTCTATTGTCTAAACCGGAACAATAAGCGACGGATCTCCAACCACCTTCTTCAAGATGGATACATGAAACATCGGGTGCACTAGAGACATCTCTAGAGGTAGTTCAAGACTGTAAGCCACCTGACTAATCCTCTGAATGATTCTGTATGGGCCGACATACCTAGGACTCAATTTTCCTTTCTTACCAAACCGCATTATACCCTACATGGGGGAAACCTTCAAGAATACCCAATCATCATCTTGCAACTCTAAATCCCTAGGACGTACATCCGAGTGGGACATCTGACGACTCTCGGTAGTTTTAAACCGTTCCTTAATGACTTTAACCTTCTTCATAGCCTGAAGCACGAGGTCTGTCCCTATCAACTCCGCTTCCCCAATCTCTAACTACCCTATGGGAGATCTACATCTCGTACCATATAGAGCCTCGAATGATGCTATCTAAATGCTAACATGATAACTGTTGTTGTAGGCAAATTCTATGAGTGGAAAATTATCATCCTAGCTATCCTTGAAGTAAATAACACAAGCGCTCAACATATTCTCAAGCATCTGAACGGTCCACTCTGCTCGCCCGTTAGTCTGTTGATTAAAAGTCGTATTAGGATTCACCTGGGTGACCCAATCCTTGCCGAAATTTCTTCCAAAAGTTAATTGTGGACTGTGCCCCTCCATCGGAGATAATAGAAACTGGAGTGATATGCAACCTGACTATTTCCTTGATATACAACTCAGCATACTGTTCCACTGCGTTGGTAACCTTAATAGGTAAGAAGTGTGCTGATTTCGTGAGTCGATCCAAGATCACCCAAATCGAGCCGAACTGTCGAGGAGTGCGAGGTAGTCCTGGCACAAAGTCCATACTGATCATCTCCCATTTCCACATAGAAATTTCTATGTTCTATGGCAACCCATCGGGCCTTTGAAGTTCGGCCATCACTTGTTGACAATTTGGACATCTTGCCACAAAGTCCGCTACATTCCTTTTCATATCATTCCACCAGTAGACTTCCTTAAGGTCATGATACATCTTTATAGAGCCCAGGTGGATGAAATATATGGAAGTGTGAGCCTCGATCATGATTCTTTCCTGGAGACCATCCACATTCGGAACACATAGCCGCCCATGGTACCTTAGTGTACCATCATCCATGCCAAGAGTAAAAGACATGGTCTTATGTTTATGAATCCCCTCCTTCAGTTGTACGAACAACAGATCGTCGTACTGCTTCTCCTTGGCTTCCACAACTAGTGATGATTCAGCCCTATTTTGTACAATCACCCCTCCTTCAATAGAGTCCGCAGGACGAAATCCCATGCTAGCCAACCGATGAACCTCCTTGGCCAACGGCCTTTGATATGCCTCCAAGTGAGCCAAACTGCCCATAGACTTCCGCTAAGAGCATCCTCCACAACATTAGCCTTCCCCATATTATATAGGATATCGATGCCGTAATCTTTGAGTAACTCAAGCCATCTTCTCTGCCTCAAAACCAATTCCTTCTACTTAATAATATATAGAAGGCTCTTATGGTCCGTGAATATATCCACATGGACCCCATACAAATAATGACGCCAAATCCTCAATGCAAAAACCACCTCCGCGAGCTCTAACTCATGTGTTGGATAGTCTTTCTCATGAATATTGAGTTGCCTAGAAGCATAAGAAATCACCTTGCCATGTTTCATCAATAAACACCCAATTCCTATCCTTGAAGCATCAAAGTACACCACAAACACATTTGTACCCTCTGGTAGGGTCAACACCGGTGTTGTAGTCAATCTTGATTTCAACTCCTGGAAGCTCCTTTCACAAGCATCTAACCATCGGAACATAACCACCTTCTGCGTCAATTTAATCAACGGAGAGGCAAGGGTAGAGAACCCCTCCACAATTTACGGTAATATCCAGCTAAGCCTAAGAAACTATGAATCTCTGTTGGGGTTGTAGGTCTAGGATAATTCTTCACCGCTGCAATCTTCTGAGGGTCAACCTTAATTCCTTCTCTAGAGACAACATGACCCAAAAATGTGACAGATTCAAGCAAAAATTTACATTTCAAAAACTTTGCATGCAACTAGTATTCATATAGATACTGCAGAACTACCGAGATGATCAGCATGGTCCTCTCGACTTCGAGAATATACGAGAATATCGTCAATGAACACTATCACAAAAGAGTTGAGGAACGACTTGAATACTCGGTTCGTAAGATCCAAGAAAGCCGCCAGAGCATTTGTTATCCCAAAAGACATTACCAGAAATTCAAAGTGCCCATACGGGGTTCCGAAAGTTTTTTTCACAATGTCTTGCTCCCTGATCTTTAATTGGTGGTACCAGTTCTCAAGTCAATTTTCTAGAATTACTTAGCACCAAGCAATTGATCAAACAAGTCATCTATCCTTGGTAGTGGGTACTTATTCTTGATCATGACCTTGTTGAGTTGCCAATAGTCAATAGACATTCTTAGTTACCCATCTTTCTTCCTTACAAAGAGGACCAGTGCATCCCAAGGCGACAAACTCGGCTGGATCAAAACCCTCTCGAGCAAGTCCTTCAATTGTTCCTTTAGTTCCTTCAATTATGCTAGTGCCATCCTGTAGTGTGGAATAGATATAGGCTACGTGCCTGGCATCACATCAATCCCAAAATTAATCTCACTTTCTGGTGGAATCCTAGGGAGCGCATCCGGAAAGACATCTGAAAATTCATTCCCAGCATGCACGGACTTAAGTGTAGGTACCTCAACATCAGTGTTTGTAACCCAGACAGGATGGAAAATACACCCCTTGTTGATAATCTTCATGGCCTTAAGATAAGAAATAAACCTACCCTTCGGCACCACATCATCCCCCTTCCATTCAATAACTGGCTCATTTGAAAATTCAAACCTAACGGTTCTGGTTTGGCAATCAAGCTTGGAAAAACACAAATAAAGCCAGTCCATCCCCATTATTACATGAAAATCAACCATCCCCATCTCAATGAGATTGGCCATGGTATCCCGACCATGCACCGTGACAACACAATCCCTATAAACCCGCATGGTCGCAATACACTCACTAACCGGAGTAGATACAGAGAATGTCTAATGAAGCAATTCCGGTTCTATCACAAATTTCATAGCACCATAAGGAGTGATGTATGACTAAGTGGGGAACCAGAATCAATAAGGGCATATACATCACGACATTGGACAATCAATATACCTGTGACAACATCTGGAAAAGCCTCTAAATCTTGACGTCTCCGTATAGCATAAAACCTGTTGGGCCCTCCCGAACTTTGGGCACCAACCCTGTTGGCGCTGGAGTGCCTCGAACTGGGAGAGGTATTGCGGACGTTGTAGCTGAAGAATTAGCTGGTTGTGCCGTACCCATACCCAGACTCTGGTGGGACAAACAGTAATCCCTCTGAATGTGACCCCTGACGCTGCACCCGTAGCATATGGGCTGATCCATCAAGCAAACCCAAAAGTGTATCTTCCCACACCTAGGGCATGGGGGCCTTTGCTGCTGCTAGAATCTCACTCCAGGCCGACCCTGTTGATGGGGTCCCCTATTCTCCTGACTGGGCCTAAAACGACTCCATTGTTGCTGACTGGGCCTAATGGCGGTGCACTGATCGAAGACTGAGCAAAGGACTGGGATGGCCCTGACGACCCTCCCCTGAATGATGCCCTATCACCACAACCACTGGAAGAACCACTAAAGTTGCCTGCTGACAGGGCCTTCTTGCTAAGCTCTCACTCCATTCTATTTATTAGTTTGTGGGTATATGTGGCTTGAGAAAATTCCACCATCTTACCATAGTTCATATAAGAATTCAAGGCAACTATAGCAGCCTCAGTAATAACCAAGGGCTAAGGCCCTGCACAAACCGGCACACTCTAGCCTCCGTAGTGGGCAACATGTAGATGGGATACTTGGACATGCGCGCAAACCTCATATGATACTCCCACACACTCATGCTACCCTGCTTCAGGCTCTCAAACTCAGTAGCATGGACCGCCTTACTCTCGGCAGGCAAAAAATGGTTAATGAAGTCGTCGGCAAATTCACTCACCATTACCGGAGGGCTCCCCTCCTAATGAGAGTCCTCCTACATCTCAAACCAAGAATAGGCCACCCCTTTCAGGCGGTAGGAGGCCAACTCCACTCCCTCCGCCTCAGTAGCACGCATAACTCATAGGGTCTTGTGCATCTCATCAATAAAGTCCTGGGATTCCTCCTCAGGATCAGTACCTGTGAAGACTGGAGGATCCAGTTGAAGAAACTTGTTCACCCTTCAACTATAATAATCTATCGGCTGGCTGGAAGAAGCAGGTGCAACATTCGATCTCTAAGCTTGGGAAGCCACTATCTGAGCCAATATCTGTATGGCTCCCATAAGATCCCTATCCGAAACACCTAGATCGGAAGATGGGGCTGGAGGTGGAATAGCTGCACCCTCAGTAGCAGTAGGGATTGGTTCAATCGGAACAAGAGTAGTAGAATCAGGTGGTGCAGTAGCCGGGGGAACATCCTCACCCCTCGGGTGCTCACCCGCATCATGGGGTATAGAATCAACTACCGCTCATAGAGTGGCATTGGCTCCTTGTCCAGTTCTTGCTTTCTTCCTAGGTTCCATATAGTTAAATTTAGAGCAATGCACGACTTAGAGGAGAAACAACCTTACAATTAGCTCTATCGCACGATCTAGAACATCAAAGAAGGCTATTATACCTAAATGCCCAACTATCCTCCTAAAATGTGGTCGACAACACTCCGATAAGAAGGACTCTGCTACCAAGCTTGTCATGCCCTGACCTCGGGAAGCGCGACCGACGCTCAACCAAGATAACTCGGCCAAGCAAACCTATACAATGCCTTATATCCTAACTCACCCATGAATAAAGAGAAGATACATTTCATTATTAAGACAGTGAGGAGGATCATGTAAACAACATCAATTCATTTTCATTAGTCACATCATTTTTAAGTCTCAAAATGCAAAACATTTTCACGGTTTGAAGTGGAACATGTAGTACAAATACAACATTACTAGTTTGACCTTCCCAATACCAACATATTTCCAACACTATGTCTACGAGCCTCTTTATATATACAAAGGAGTACAAAGATAGTGCCGACAACAAGCTCCCAGCTATACCTCCAAACTAAATGCATAAGGAGCAAAAGATATATGGCCCCTTAATGAAGTGGGGCTCACCAAGTCAGCTGGGAAGAGGGTGCACCGCTATCGATGATCAAAGCCGCCTACTGTGAAACCACCTGCATCCAATAAAGATGCAGCACCCCTAGAAAATGGGCGTTAGTACACGTCGAATAGTACTAGTATGTAAACCAAACACCCTCTTCAAGAATTGGAACTGCAACATGAATGTGTGATAATTGGTAGAAAAGATATAAAAAGCTATGTAAATTATCTCATATTTAGCTCTTGTTTGTATGAATTTGGGACGTTTATTGCATCGATTCATGTTAATATAATATGTTTTTATGTGTAGGAATGATTTGAAAGCAATCGGGGACAAAACCGAGGGAGAAACGAGCCAAAATAAGAAGAACCGGACGAAGGAAGATGGGAAGCCACAGGCCAGTGCCCAGCGCTGCCTGTGGCGCTGGAGATAGCAACACTAGGAAGTCCATTGGCAGCAGTCCCCTGGGGGGCGCTGGGCGCCACTCCGGGCGCCGTATGCGGGAAACTTGTCCTACTTCGTCTAGAAGACCCCCAAACCGACCCCAAACCTTCCCAACTCCTATATAAACACGCCTAAACCCATCTAAGAGGGGAAGAACGTGATTTTGGAGTCTAAGGAGGCTTAGGAACATCAACATTACAAGCAAATTCTCAGTTCATCAATTCAATCTAGTATCTTTATTTAGTTTTTCATACTTAATCTTTTGGTTTTGTTAAACATGAGTGGCTAATCACCCCTTGTTCTGGGGTTGTGATTAGCCATGAATATTGTGTTTCTAACTTGATAATTTCGTTTTATTAGTTAATGTGAATAAGATTGTTTCTTCAATTCTATGCTAATTGCTTAATTGTTTTGGCCATCATTAAGTTCTATAAATTATCTATAATATGTTTGAGAAAACTAAGTTTAGATTAGAATAAGAGTTGAAGAAAGCATGTCCTTAACTTTGTTAAAAGAGCGGATTCGTGGTTAGGATAGGAATATACTTAATCACCATGCTTAATTGGATAATTATGTTTTTAATGCATTCTTGCTCGATTAATTCCATAGGAATATAGGTGTTAATCTTGTTAAGAATAGGCGAATAGTACTTCGGAAGAAGGCTATGAGTATCATTATCGATCAATTAGCAATCTTACATTAACTATATGAACGATAGAATCAATTAGAACGCAATAGGATTGGAAACATAAGCACAACCCTGGAATGTTTGTTTTATTGATATCAAAATACATATTTGTTCGTTACAATTCTTAGATTTAATTTCGAATTACAAATTAGAATAAACTATAAATTAAACTTGATATTTACTTGTTATATAACTCTATTAGTTGTTATAAAGTAGCCAACTTAAGTCCCTTGGGTGCGATAATCCGGACTCATAATCCTGTTTTACTTGTCGACCACGTATACTTGCGTGTGAGTTAGGGAGCAACAAGTTTTTGGCGCCATTGCCGGGGACTTAAAAATTCTGCTACTTTACCAATTACAGCTTTTATTTGTTATTTATTCAAGTTTTATTAATCGGCTGACGTTGTTTGCTTTGACAGAGGCTTTTCTACTGAATGCGGAGAAGTAGAAGTGCAAACAACCTACTTCTCTTTGATCCAGAAATTGAACGTACCTTACACAGAGTAAGGAGGGAAGTAGACGCCAGGACTAGAACTAACCCTGAGCTGGACATAGTTGTGCAACCACAGCCTATCGTGATGGCAGGAAACACAGAAAGGGCGGTGATTGAAGCTGCAAGGCCTAATTGGCCAATATGACTCAGGCAATTGTCAAGCCTGAGATCACAGGACATTTTGAGCTGAAGCAGTATATGGTGCAACTCATCCAGTCTACGGGCCAATACGTGGGGCTGTCTCACGAAGGCCCACATCGACACATGAACTTTTTGGAGATAACAGACACTTACAACTACCCGAATGTGTCGAAGGATTATGTGAGATTGACTTTGTTTCCCTTTTCTCTGTTGGGGGAAGCAAAAGAGTGGCTACAAAAGGAGCCGGCAAACAGTATATACACATGGGATGACTTGGCAAGAAAGTTTTTGATAAAATTCTTTCCTACCAAGAAAACCAAATCACTGAGAAGTCAAATTTTGGGCTTTGAACAAAGAGAGGGGGAAACCCTTAGACAGGCATGGGAGAGGTACAAAAAGTTACTTAGAGACTGTCCACACCATTGCCAAACAGATGAGGTACTCGGGCATACATTTGTTGACGGTTTAGATGAAGCCTCAAAGATGAACCTTGATTCAGCATGCGGTGGAAGTTGCATGGCTAAACGTTACAGCGAAATCCAACTTTTATTGAACAACTTTACAGCCAATGACCATAATTGGCAAGGTGATGGTGACTCACGCAGAGCCATAAAGCATAAAGGAGCAGGTTTGATAGAATTGGATGACTTGGCAGCCATGAGAGCTGAAATGGCTAAATTGGCAAATCAGATGAATCGGATGACTATGCAGCAGGTGCAGCCCAGGCAGCAGGTTCAGCAATTGTCACTATGTTGTGAGATGTGTGGTGATAACCACACAAGTGATATGTGTCCCACCAATCCAGAGTCTATATATTATGTGGGACAACAAAGCAGGGGCCCCGTGAATCAACATGCACAGTATGGAAATTCCTACAATCCAAATTGGAGGAATCATCCTAATTTTTTGTGGGGAGGTAATCAGCCGCAGCAGAATATGAGTAGACCACAGGGAAATTATAATCAATCACAGAGGCAACATCCTCAATCTGAGGATAACACAAATGAATTACTGAAGCAGCTAGTGCAGGATAACAAATAATTCAGAACAGAGTATCATACCCTCACTACTACAGTGAGAAATTTGGAGCGCCAGTTGGGGCAGTTGGCCGGAGCACAGAATACTCGACCTGCCGGGGCACTACCCAGCGACACTGAAGCTAACCCACGGGCATCACTAAATGCAGTTTCATTGAGGAATGGGAGACAGCTAGAGGAGGTCGAAAAGAAAAAGAAAAAGAAAGTCACTTTCAATGAAAAACCAACTACCATGGAAATCACTTCAGAAAAGGCCAAGGGAGATGAAAATTCAGTCGACGAGGTAGTGGCTAAGCAACCCCCACAATTGGTTGCAAGGCCACCACCTCCTTTTCCCCAGAGATTGCAAAAGTTGAGAGACAAAGAGGCTTACAAGAAATTCCTTGAGATCTTAAAACAGGTACAAATAAACATTCCGTTAGTGGATATTCTACAAGAAGTACCTAAATATGCAAAGTACATCAAGGACATTGTGGCAAACAAAAGAAGATTGAATGAGTTTGAAACGGTGGCACTTACTGAAGAGTGCAGTTCGAGAATTCAAGGGAAATTACCCAAAAACTAAAGGATCCGGGCAGCTTCACTATTCAGATCTCTATTGGGAAACATGCTGTTGGAAGGGCACTATGCGACCTCAGAGAAAGCATAAATTTGATGCCACTTTCAGTGTTCAAACAGTTGGGGTTGGGTGAGCCACGCCCAACAACAGTCACCTTACAGCTAGCAGATCGCTCCCTCGCTCATCCGGAGGGAGTAATTGAGGACGTTCTGGTCCAAGTTGGCTCATTCATATTTCCGGCTGACTTCATCATCCTAGATTACGAGCCAGATCAAGACATCCCATTTATTTTGAGGCGTCCATTCCTAGCCACAGGCCGTGCCATTATCGATGTCTGCAAGGGTAAAATGACGACGCGAGTGGGTAATCAAGAAGAAGTGTTCAATGTTTATAAACCACTCCGGTTGCCGACCCATTACGAGGAATTAGCAATGATCTCGGTGGTGGAGAATGCTTCCACATCCTTAGCGCCTTACATGAGTCGGGTTGATCTTATTGAACGAGGATTGCTTGGGGAGGTAGAAAGAGTCTGACGAAAGAAATTAAGAAAGTACCGGATATTTCCGGCAATTATATCCCGGGGCTCAGAAAAGAAGAAGAAGGGGAAAGGCCGGTAACTCTGACCCGTCTCAGGCCATCTGTTGAGAAAGCTCGAAGGCTCGAAATCAAGCCAGATTGATAGCAAGAATCTGAGTCGCGCCGCGACGTTAAATCAGGCGCTTGTTGGGAGGCAACCCAATGTTTAATGTTGTTTTAGTTAACTTCTTGTTTTAATATTTTTGGATTAGCTAGAGTAATGTATTTGATGTATTAAAATAGTGTATGTAATATTGTAATGAGTAACACAAAAAAAAAAAAGAAAAAAAAGAAAGGGGCGAAAACAATCTGCCTTCGGCGCCCAGGCCAGCGCCCAGCGCTGCTTGCGGCGCCCCAGGCAGTAACTTCCAAGACCCCCAGCGCTGGGACGGGCGCTAGGCGCCAGCTGGGGGGGTGACCAAGTATTTTATTTTTTATTTAATTCTTCGACCCATACCCGTTTAATTCGACCCATACCTGTTTTCCCCTAACTAAAAATTACCCTTTTTAAATTACACAACCCACCCGTTTCCCCCACACTCACACACGACATACATACACGACATTGCCGAATTCTTTTCTCCATCTCTCACTCATCAGGTATAATCTTCTTTCGTCTTCTCTTTTCTTTCACTTTCTCTGTCTTTTGAGTTTTATTTTATTTCTACCTCTACATGTTTCCATTCCCCACCTCCCCCTCCTTCTTCTTATGATAGTGATTTCGACTTTGCTACGGGTACATTAGGCCGAAGTTTTGTGCTTTTTGTTGGTTTACTTTGTATCGGAGTAGAAAACTACCATTCCCTCTACTTCGTCAAAAATTGGGAGGGTTACTACACTTCACCATTGTTGAGGGTGAAGAACACTACTCTTGCACACCACATGTTCGTTTAAATGCCTGAATGATACTTTTTAAAGCTTCGATGAAGTCTGAGTAATCGGAAATACTTATATATGCATTTGAATTAAGTGTGGGGTAGTTTGGGTGATTTATACGTATTGAGGGTCGGTTTTGATATGAACATGTCGGGCATCCTATCTATTACTCATGTATGCTGTAAAATTGTATATGTTAGTTTCATTTATGCCTTATTTTCTTGTTTTACCTCTAAAGTACCAAGCTTTTCTCGTTTATTATCCTTCAAACTTACTCACGTGCTAATTCTCACACACGGGGAAGTCTTGAGTACCCGTCATTTATCTTGCATACACTTGTTTTTATACGTTAACGTTTAAGTGTGGGGTCCTTTCATGAAGTTGTCCTACACTTTTATCACTTCTCTATTTGTCGTGTTGCCGGAAGCTATGGCACGTGCCGATGCAAAAGGCAAAGCACTTGGCAAGGCCTCCACCAACTCGCTGTTAACCTGAAGAAAGCGCAAACAGGAAGTTTTCTTCTCACCCTGCTCAATTTTACATGTTTGTATGCATCGAGGCCGATGCATTGTTTAAGTGTGGGGTGGGGAAATACCTATGTTGCGATTTTTGTGAATGTATATCATATATGATTTAGTTTTATTTTGGTGTTTCTAATAGTTGTATTGTTATTATTCTTTAGTGTATAAATTAATTTTTAATGTATACATTGATAATTTTTGAAAATTTTTTAGATTTTTCCGGATGATGGATCTTTTTCTTGAGGGATAAAATTTGATTAGAAATAACAAAAAGATTTTATTTTATTTTTAGGTTAGTTATATAACATTCCTTGGTTTTTCTTAGGGCACCGGTTCTTTTCCAAGGATGTAGTTCGAACCAGGCTATTTTAATTTTTCCTTAGGACTCGTTTTAGGAAGAATTGAATTAGATTGCAATACTTCTTGACATAGTTTATGCTAGTGCAATAGGTTATGACACATGATCCAATTCCCGTTAGTTAAATTATAAGTCGAAGGAAAACAGCCCAAAGTGTGACACCTCTTCTCAATTGTTGACTTGTTTAACATATAGTGTATTTACTGCTTAATTGTTTCAATTGTATATGCTTGCTTTAACTCGAAATTTGAACAGAACTATTGTGATTGAGTCATGTGCATCGTGTGAGTAAGGTTTTGATTCTCTATGCTATCTTATATAGTCTAGAACTTGCCCCGTGTGTTAACTAAAGCGAAATTGTAAGTTGGGATAATCTAAGAAATGATATAGGCACTTCTTTGTTTAATTTTGGATGTGCTTGTCGCATCACATATAAATTTGTCCATTGCTAGCCCCGTTGTGCCTATAAGCCTTTTTCTTTTGGTACCTACATTACAAGCTATTCCTTTTATTTTGTTCTTGAATTGAGCTTTATTTGAACCTTTACCTTCGAAAGCACTTAGTAGCTAGAAGAAGTAAGGGCAGTGTAGAGGGATTGTCTTGTTTATGAATGGAACTGTGAAAGGACTTATTGGTTATTTGAAGCTACATTGAAAAATCACTAGCGGATGAAAAATGTGTATGGAGGATGAAAAATAAGAAAAAAAATTGATGATGAAAACGAGAAAATTGATAGTGGAAAAGATATGAGAAGAAATTTCACCTCCTATTGTACTATGCTAAGTGAGTTGAAAAGAAAAGGGCTATGTATGTGAGACAAATTTAGCGATTGAAAGAAAAAGAGAAGTGTTTGAACATTGAGTATAATGTATTGAGTGCTTAGGAGGATTAGTCACTACTACCAAATATATCCTACCCGTCCCCTAGCCTACATTACAACCCGACAAAGTCCTAGTTGATCTTAGATTTTACTAACTCAATTAGTGGAAGTTTACACTACGGGCAAGCTTATGGTACTCTATAGGATGCATATGAATTCTTTGTGAGAGTGAGAGTGGTTGTGCAGATTTTGTGTGAAGTTATTCATATACATAGATATTCACTCTTCATATATTGGTGAGGGCACATGAGTTCATGAACAATTGGTAATGTATGAATTGTCTTGTTGGGTAAGTATATGCTTTAAAGTAGCTTAATGTGGCTAGTCGGCTTTTTGAGGTTGGGTGATGACAATTGGGGTGTTGAATGTTCTTAAATTATTGGGCTTAAGTGAATTCTACGGGAATAACATGGATTACTTATGTGCTCATACGTGTTAGCTAGTATTGATTGTGTTCAAGAGTATGAACTGGTTGAAAATTTGAATGTGTCGTGCTAATCTTAAAGAGTTTAGTAGTTGGGAAGGTTATTTTAATCCCATTGCTCGAGGGCGAGCAAGAGTCTAAGTGTGGGGTGCTGATAATTGGTAGAAAAGATATAAAAAGCTATGTAAATTATCTCATATTTAGCTCTTGTTTTTATGAATTTGGGATGTTAATTGCATCGATTCATGTTAATATAATATGTTTTTATGTGTAGGAATGAGTTGAAAGCAATCGGGGACGAAACCGGGGGAGAAACGAGCCAAAATAAGAAGAACCGGACGAAGGAAGATGGGAAGCCACAGGCCAGCGCCCAACGCTGCCTGTGGCGCTGGAGACAGCAACACTTGGAAGTCCACTGGCAGCAGTCCCCGGGGGGGCGCTGGGCGCCACTCCGGGCGCCGTATGCGGGAAACTTGTCCTACTTCGTCTAGAAGACCCCCAAACCGACCCCAAACCTTCCCAACTCCTATATAAACACCCCTAAACCCATCTAAGAGGGGAAGAACGTGATTTTGGAGTCTAAGGAGGCTTAGGAACATCAACATTACAAGCAAATTCTCAGTTCATCAATTCAATCTAGCATCGTTATTTAGTTTTTCATACTTAATCTTTTGGTTTTGTTAAACATGAGTGGCTAATCACCCCTTGTTCTGGAGTTGTGATTAGCCATGAATATTGTGTTTCTAACTTGATAATTTCGTTTTATTAGTCAATGTGAATAAGATTTTTTCTTCAATTCTATGCTAATTGCTTAATTGTTTTGGCCATCAATTAAGTTCTCTAAATTATCTATGCTATGTTTGAGAAAACTATGTTTAGATTAGAATAAGAGTTGAAGAAAGCATGTCCTTAACATTGTTAAAAGAGCGGATTCGTGGTTAGGATAGGAATATACTTAATCACCATGCTTAATTGGATAATCGTGTTTTTAATGCATTCTTGCTCGATTAATTCCATAGGAATATAGGTGTTAATCTTGATAAGAATAGGCGAATAGTACTTCGGAAGAAGGCTATGAGTATCATTATCGATCAATTAGCAATCTTACATTAACTATATGAACGATAGAATCAATTAGAACGCAATAGGATTGGAAACATAATCACAACCCTGGAATGTTTGTTTTATTGATATCACATATTTGTTCGTTACAATTCTTAGATTTAATTTCGAATTACAAATTAGAATAAACTATAAATTAAACTTGATCTTTACTTGTTAAATAACTCTATTAGTTGTTATAAAGTAGCCAACTTAAGTCCCTTGGGTACGATAATCCGAACTCATAATCCTGTATTACTTGTCGACCACGTATACTTGCGTGTGTGTTAGGGAGCAACAATGTGACAAGTCATGGAAGCAATGAAAGAGCTTAAATAGCCATTAGAAACCATGGCAAATTCATTTAAAGCTTTCAACAACATTTATAAATTTCCCGTTGGGAAATCTATTTACGACCTCTATCACAATGCCACAATCTCTCTATACAAAGCGGCCTACTGCCTCACCCTAATGCGTGCGGATGGAGGTGTAATCACAATACCACAATCTCTACACAAAGCGGCCCTGCTGCCTCACCCCAATGTGTGCAAGTGGAGGTGTATTCGTATCACAACCTCTAAACAAAGCGGCCCCGCCGCCTCACCCCAATGTGTTCGAGTGGAGGTGTATTCAAAATCACAATCTCTACAAAAAGCGGCCCCACCGCCTCAGCCTAATCTGTGTGAGTGGAGGTGTATTCACATTCACAATCTCAACATACAGAGACCCCGCACCGTACCCAAATGTGTGCGAGTGGAGGTGCATTCACAATGCTACACTTCAGATTCCCAAAACGGTAATAGTTTGTACAAAAGATTTCTTTTCAAATCAACCATTTGGCACATTTGGCCTTTAGCAAGCACAATTTCATAAGATTTCATCACATGAGAAACAAGAATTTGATCACATTGACCTCGTACAAAATTTTCTTCCCAAAAAGGGGTATATCATAATTAAGTCAAAATAGAGAGTCGTTAACACATGAGGGTTTGGACACCATTATGCAATTTAAGAACCAATTAACTAGCTTGAATATCCCACCTCAATAGTGTTTCAAGTTCGAACTACACATGATAGAGTCTTGTAAGAACACGGGAATTCTGATACTGGAAGAAGTGTTTAGCCTGCATACCTCGAAAAAAGCTTTCTGGGGTGTAACAATACCGTCCTGACACTCGTAACGATGCCAATCAATAGGTGAGGGGAACATTACAAGCACGGTTAGAGGAATTCATATGGCAAGAGATGCTACAATGACAACCCAACCTTTCCTCAACCAATTCAGCAACAAAACCACCCAAGATTGTTAGCTCATGCATGTCGGATGTCTACTCTCATCACCCATAATCAACCCAGAATTCAAAATTGGAGAACTGGGGAAAGTAATTCTTACCTTTTAGAAAGCCTAGCAGGTTCCTTTTGATGAAATTCCAAGGCCTGATCCAAGTTGAATAGTGAAATCCTTGAATCCTCCCCTTTCTCTCCCTAAAATAGTTCTCTCCTCTATCTTAAATACCTGTTAATTCCTCATAAATGACCCTTATCGCTAAATAAAATGAAATGGGCTCGGGTTATAAAATTAGAAAAAAAGGAAGCCCCGTTGCAGATCTGCAGTCGCATATGCAACCGCATAACACTTATGCGATCCACAAAATGGACTGCATATTGGCCCTCTAGAACTTAGCCTTTTTGTGCAGGTATGTGACAGTTCTGCGGTCCGGACCAATTTTGTGGTCGCATAAGGGTCCGCAAAACCTCCTTTCAAAATTTTCTCATTCTGGCTTGTGCAAAAGATGTGCGGCATGCAAAACGGTTATGCGATTGCATAATTGACCGCAAAACAGCCTCCAAAATTTGCCCATTTCTCTACTTCACACTGCAGCAGATTTGAGATCCACAGATCAGCTGTGCTGTTGCGTAATGGACTAGGAAAATGCTCTTTTCTGCAACAACTTTTCTTTAACTCCCCAATGCTTTGTTCAACTCAAAAAGTCTGTACCGGCTTCTAAAACCTCAAATGCATTAGCCCACCTTGGCACCACAAGACCTAGAGTTTTAGGTGAAATTTTACTTGGCCTTACAATATATGGGGTATGGGGAAAGATTATGGCGTTCTATACGCACCACCACCTTATCAGTTGGTACACATTGATGATTTCTCCCACAGAGGTCGAGATGATATGATAGGATGCCCTCAAAGGCTTGATG
>MCJB01051930.1:96699-130489 GCA_002018475.1 Nicotiana obtusifolia
TAGCTGATAAGAACTGTACAATCTGGAAAGGCGACAAAGCTAACACACGTTGACATATAAAAACATACTAACTGCATAGGTGCATATCTACATGCCTCTAGGAGTGCTGAACTAAACCAGTACTGGATGGAACAGGGCTCCACCATATCCAAACTAGGCAGCTGTACACATACCAAAAGATAAGTAACTCTGGGAGTAGCGTAGTGACTCCAACAGATGGCAGATAGACTACCGATGTGGATCAATGGGCTGATCTATCTCTACCTGCACGGCATGAAACGCAGCACACCGGAAGGTACGTGAGTACGATACATATAAAGTATGTAGGGCGGAACAAAAATTTAAGGCATACAAAAGTATGATAGTAAGCTGGAAATCTGAATAAGGTTGAAAGCTAAACAAGAGTCAGAACTAGCAACTGATCTTGAACTGAACCGAAGTTTAAGCTCAAATTGTGCTAAAACTGAACAACTATCTTAACTGGTACATGTCGGGTGTTATGCGCTATATCCCCCTCATCAGGTAATTGTACATGTGAACTAGCCTCATGTATAGTCATGCAATGCAAACTGTAGCTATAAACACGTATATAACATGCCTGACTGGTGTTATGGGCTCTATTCCCCCAGCAGGTAAATATATTATCAATTGGCCTGACTAGCATTATGGGCTATCTCCCCTAACATATAATAAAAAGGCCTTGCTGGCGTTATGGGCTATCTCCCCCAACATATAATCAATAGGCCTCGATGGTGTTATGGGCTATATCCCCCCAGCATAATCAATGTAAGCATGTATGAGGCATAATATATGTGGCAACATCAAATCGGTTCAAGAGATCATGAAAACAACCATTAACGGAATCACAAACGTAATCTGACGCTCGTCGCCCATAAGTTGGACGGAGGAGACTATCCCTGTCTTAGGGAGAAACTGAGTATGTATATGAGATACTAAGGTCAGTTAACTCATTAGGTTTCGTCTATAATAAATTTAGAACCAAGGAACTCAAGATTTGTCCAGCTATCGGAATTTCAAAAATTTGAGTAGAGTTTCCCCTAAAACATGATGATCCCCAAAAAACATAGCAAGAACTAGAGTATACACGGGAATGGATACCCGGAATAGACGATAACATCAAACTAAAGGAGATACAGTAATCATAAATAGTGTCAATTAATCGACAAAATGGAATTATGAACGAAATGTCGGCTCATAGTGGCTAACTTGCGACATGAAAGTCTAAATATAATTTAGGAATCATCTAAGAATCAACAAATGATTAATAAGCTTATATATTTTATTAATTAAGCTATTAGTATCATATGGGTGATAGGTATACATAAAAACATCAAAGGGACGGAACAAGGGGATGTCCGAATGGCACAAGCCAAATGAGCAATTCTCCCTTTCTGTTTTTGTTGTGTTTTGAAGTTTCAACCTAAACTAGTTTCTTCAATAATTCACATATGGAGTTGAATACTATACAAAGATGCAATACATGTTGAAATTTTCCTTGAACAGCCCTTAAAAGATCAAGAAGAAAGGCTAGAACATAGGTAAACCAAATCATGCCGAAACTGAAACCAGAAACCTATGTACCTCTTGTGTTCTTGCTTCCAAACCTTGTTCCCTTTGATCCACACCCTTAAATGTGCTTATATGACTAAAATACAGAGGTTAAAAGCTTCCTTAGCCATGAAGATCTTCCCAAAACATGAGTTATAAGGAGAAAGGAGGACGACAAAGTCTTACCTATGTCCTAAGGATCACGTTCATGTGTTCTCCCATACACATTGAGTTGCGGATGATGGAATTGTTTCCAAACCCTAACGATGTATTTAGGATGTCTAGACAGACTTTTTAGGTCTGACTTGGGTCGAAATGAGCCTTACAGATGAAGGCTAAAATTTTATATGTCAAGATAATCCTCAACCGACCTTGTGGGTCCCAAAGGGAGTTACTTGCGCAGTCTCACAAAAATGCAAATATCTCTCTACCCGGACATTGTATCGATGAATAGTTTAACACGTTAGAAACTAGACTTGTAGATATTCAATTTGGTAGGTGTATCACCCCATATCCAAATATATTGAAAGAAAATCTTAGTAACATTAGACCTAAATATTAAGCAAATTATGAATGTAACTTGCAACAACCTTTATCGACTTGTGTTTCATAACTCGTTTGACTTCAAAACGTAACACATGACTATATTACGACTAAAATAACTCATAACATCTCCTCCATATCATGTTAATCACCCTAGTATCACCCCAAAACTATGAGTTACAACATTCCCAACTTGCCGACCTTCGACGAAAATTATTTTCTTCAATTCGTTTAGCTTCTAAACCTTCCAACTCTCTTGGTACTCGCAGTTCAGGATCTTAAATATTTGTAACTCCAAGGTAACATGATTCACTTACTTTATGTACTTTCAAAGATGATCACATTTCTTATTTTACATCTATTGACTTATGATATACTCTCATGTACGAAAACATGGGGTGTAACATCATTCCCCCCTTTGGAACATTCGTGCTTGAATGTTGACTGATGCACTTGTCAATCTCATAACCTATAGCTCATATGAATACTTTAATACCGTCCTTGCCATCTAGGCAACTATTCTATGATAAATCCAAAGGCCAGGGTATTCCCCCCTTTAGACCTCTTTCTCACAACACGGCATGTGGTCAGAATTCTTTAAATCTCGTAAATGTTGCTACCTTCTATCATGCAGCCGGTACGGCTCTTTCCTTGTACGCACACTTATGCGACTCTTCTCTCCTATTTCCCTGGATTTCATCCAATCTATATGCCTCACTTTTTGAATATATACAGAACTATGGCAATCTATCCCTCTGGGCATCTATAGGTGTGTTGAAGTTCTTCGCTTAGTGCTTTGTCGAACGTACAACTACTGCTATATTTCGTTTCGTAGCCTCGGTTATTTATCCTTATGGATTTTCTGCATATAGGTAGGTCATACTATACCATAACACTTAATTCAATTTATTATTACCGAGGTCTACTATCTAGCCCCAAATTACTCTCCTCCTCTTATCCTTTATGTATAAATCTAAGTCCTTTAATGCTTCCCCATTATGTGCATCTTAAGAATGGCATCCTAATCTCATCTCATATTTTGGAACTTTTATCTATCTATTGTTTATTCACCTTAATATTGATCTGTAATCTACATTTGATAACTTGAAACCTCTCACGTATTACATTGTCACTAGGGCTCACATCTCATCGAGGAACATCTGAAGTTATTTGCCTGATCTACCTAGGGAAGATATTTTGCTTCAATAACCGTATTTCATAGCATCCCAACGTGATTCATCTTATTAGCGGTATTCTTATCCCGTGCAATTCATGAAATCTCTTATCTTTGAATCAGTACTTAATCAAAGGCCTAAACATTATTCTCTTATCATTTATCACAATTATGCTCTTACTCTACTACCAGGGCAGCATTCCATCTCTTTGAAATGCTCCTAGTCTTAAGCTTCTCCAAGTTCATTCGGGCTATACTGAGCTTCCTATAACTTAAGGAAACCATAAACTCTCTTGTTTTGCTGGGCTTAGTCCCCAGGCCTTACCTATTCTCATCACCTTCTCACCCACCTTTTTCTTATCATTACTCTTATCTACCTAAAACTTTGTCACTCTACCATACTGTATCTTACGACCTACACATATATATTTATACTACTCGCAACTTTCCTTTAGCTTGCTAGCACGATTGATTTCCTTATATTATTCTAGAACCTCAAGGGAGACATCACGTTAGCTCTAACACTAACATAATGGTAGCCTGATCTCAAGTCTATCTTCGAGAAGCACTTGGTACCCTAAAGCTATTCGAACAAGTCATCAATTCTGGGAAGGGGATATTTGTTCTTGATCGTGACCTTTTTCAGTTGTCTGTTATTTATGCACATACATAGGGGCCATCTTTATTTCTAACAAATAAGACTAGTGCTCCCCAAAGAGAAGTGTTGGATCGAGTGAAACCCTTATCGAACATATTTTCCAACTGCTCCTTAAGTTCCTTTAATTCTGCTGGTGCCATCCTATAAGGATGAATAGATATTGGTTGCGTACCTGGCACTATATCGATGGGAAAGTCAATATCCCGCTTTGGAGGAAGAGCTAGAAGCTCATATGGAAAAACGTGAGGGAACTTATTCACTACTTGAATTGATACAAGAGTCGGTGTTCCCTTCTTTATGTCTCGAACATGAACTATATGATATAAACATCCCTTGCCGGTCATCTTCCTCGCCTTAAGGTACTAAATAAATCTACCTTTTGGCGATGCAGAAACACCTTTCTATCTAGCTGACCTTTCGGGAAATAGAACTGGACCGTCTTCGCTCTAGAGTCAACATTAGCATAGCAAAAAGACAACCAATCCATACTAAGTATAACATAACAATTTTTAAGTCAATCCAGTCAATTGTAGTACTACGATCGCCAATTGCCACCGTGCAACCTCTAAAAAGACGCCTAGCTACCACTGGATCACCAACTGGGGTGGCCTCAAAAGGTTTAATGGCTTATGGTTCTATCCCAAACTTAGTAGCAACAAAAGGAGTAACATATGATGTATAGAACTAGGATCAATCAACACATACCATTATGAGAATTCACTGAAAAAGTACCTGTAACGTCTGGTTAAGCCTCCGAATTCTGATGACCAACCAGAGCGTAGGTGCGGTTTTAGGGACCGTCTGTAGTAGGAGCTCTGCCACGGCCTCTACCACAGCCAGCTGGTGTCTAAGAAACTTCCTATTGTAGGTGGGCTGGTGCTGAAGAAGATGCAAGTGATTTCGCTGGCTGAGCTGCACCACTACCACCCTTAGACGAATAATCTCTCACAAAATTGCCTAACTCGCCACAAACATAACATGCATCTACTCCCAATAGGCATCGGCCCAAATGGAGTCTACCAGAGTCAGAACACCTCGAGTAAAGTGAACCACCCTGACTAGCTCTAAATTGTGGGGGTCGATCAGATCTCGACCCCTAAAATCGTAAAGGAGTACAAAGCGCTGGCTGATTGACACTCTGTTGTCTACTAGCACCAGATGTCTCACCAAACGAACCTAAAAATCAGCCTCTCTTTCTTGAGCTTCTACCACTCTCAGCCCTATACTTCGTTTTCCTTTCCTCAAGTGATAAGGCAAATGCCTGAATACGTGCAATGTCCATACCCGACACATATATACGGTCATACACTCATTTCCTAATTGAGGACCAAGTCCCATTACATACCTGTGTACCCTATCCTCGATGTATGATACAACTGCAAGAGTAAACCTTGCCAATGAATTAAAGCGGAGGTTGTATTATACAATACTCATACCCACCGTCTCATTGTCAAAAACTGATCCAATCATGCTCTACATGTTTCTGTAGGTAAGTACTGGCTGAGGAATGCCTCTGAGAACTCTTGCCATGTAGCTGGAGCAACATTTGCTCCCTTAAAAATCTCCCAAGTGGTATACCAACCGACTGCTAGATCCTGTAATCTATATGATGCCAATTCAACTGACTCTCTATCTGTGGCACGCATAATTATGAGGGTTTTGGCTACTCTGCTTTTGGGGATCCTCTGCTATATTAAATCCCGTGAAAACTTGAGGCTCTAATCTAAGGGGATCATGAATCCTAGAACCCGTATTATCACCGTGAGGACCTATATGATGCCGTATGGCCTGAGTAGCTGCAATGCTAGTCAACAATCTGACAGCCTCCCTCATGTCGCCGTGCTGAGGAGCCAAAGGTGCGGTAGCTGGAGCACCCCTAATCTCTCCTTATAAAGATGGATTCTGTAAAGCTCCGGATGGAACCTCGTGTCTAGACTCCTCTTTCTTATCTAACTCAGGGGTACAACCAGATCCAGCTTTACCCTTCTAAGCAGTTGTGAGTGTCTTCGGCGAAATCGCTACATATAAAATGTTTCTTCAGAAGGCCGAATTCTTATAATATAGCTCTTTCAGATACCATGTTTGTCACTACCTAGTCTAGGGCCGCAATAGATAATCAACACTAAGTTCCAATCATTACTAAACTCTCTGATAATCTACTAATCATGAATATAACTGATAAAATAAACAAGCATAAACATAGCTGATAAGAACTGTACATTCTGGAAAGCCGACAAGGCTAACGCAAGCTGACATATAAAAACATGCTACCAGCATAGGTGCATATCTACAGGCCTCTAGGAGTGCTGAACTAAACAAGTATGTGACGGAACAGGGACCCGCCATACCCAAACTAGCCGACTGTACGCATACCAAAAGATTAGTAACTTCGACAGTAAGCAGAGTGACTCGAACAGTTTGTGGATAGCCTACCGATGTGGCTCAAGCGTTGATCTATCTTTGTCTATGCAGTATGAAACGCAGCGCCCCGAAAGATACGTGAGTACGATATGTACAAAGTATGTAGGGTGGAAAGCATATGTAAAGCATACTAAAGCATGACTGTAAGCGGGAAATCAGTATACAAGATGAAAGCTAAACAAGAGATTGAAGTAGCAACTGATCCAGAACGGAACCGAAGTCTAAGCTGAAACTATGCTGAAAGTGATCAACTATCTGAACTGGTACATGTCTGGTGTTATGGGCTATATCCCCCCAATCACGTAACTGTACATATGAACTAGCCTCATGTATAGTCATACAATGCAAACTATAGCTATCTACACATATATAACATGCCTGACTGGTGTTAAGGACTATATCCCCCCAGCAGGTAAATATATTGTCAATAGGCCCGGCTAGTGTTATGGGCTATCTTTACCCAACTTATAACCAATAGGCCTCGCTAGCGTTATGGGCTATCTCGCCCCAGCATATAATCAATAGGCCTCGCTGGTTTTATTGGCTATATCCCCCAACATAATCAATGTAAGAATGTACAAGGCATAACACATGTGGCAACATCATATGGACTCAAGAGATCATGAAGGAAACCATAAACGGAATAACAAACGTAATTTGACGCTCGTCGTCCATAAGTTGGACGGAGGAGACTACACCCATTTTAGGGAGAAACTTAGTATGTTGATGAGATAATAAGGTAAATTAACTCATTAGAATATCTCTATAATCAAATTAAAACCAAGGAACTAACGATTTGTCCAACTCTTAAAATTTCTAAACATTTCGACAGAGTTTCCCTTAAAACTGGATTATCCCCAAATAAAATAGCACGCACAAGAATATAAATGGGAATGGATACCTCGCCATATGATAATAGCAAACTAACAGAGATCCATTTATCAACAATAGTGTCCAACAATTAACAAAACAGAATTATGAATGTAATGTTGGCTGATATTAGCTAACTTGTGACATGAAAGTCTAAATATGATTTAGGAATAATCTAAACATCAAAACATGATAATTAAGCTTATTTAATTTTAATGAATCTATTAGTATCATATGGGTGATAGGTATACATAAAAACATCAAAGGGACGGAACAAAAATGCCCGAAGAGCATAAGCCAAATGGGCAATTCGCCCTTTTTGTTTTTCTTGTGTTTTGAAGTTTCAATTTAAACTAGTTTCTTACATAATTCACATATTTAATTGAATACCATACAAATATACAAGAAATGCTGAAATTTTGCTTGAATATCCCTTAAAATATCAAGACGAAAGGCTAGAACATAGCTAAACAACATCATGCCGAAAACAAAACGACAACCCGTCGTACATCTTGTGTTCTTCCTTCCAAACCTTGTTCCATTTGATCCACACCCTTAATTATGCTTGTATAACAAAAATACAGAGGTGAAAAGCTTCCTTAGCCAGGATTCTCTTTCCAAAACACGAGTTATAAGGAGAAAGGATGACGGCAATGTCTTACCTATGTCGTAAGGATCTCGTTGATGTGTTCGCCTCTTGATATTGAGTTGCGGATGATGGAATTGCTTAAATACTCTAAGGATGCATTTAGGATGTCTATAAAGACTTTTTAGGTCTGATTTGGATCGAAATGAGCCTTATAGATGAAGGCTACAAATTTATATATCGAGATAATTCTCAACCGATCTTGTGGTTCCCAAAGGGAGCAGCTTGCGCAGTCTCCCAAAAATGCAAATATATCTCCACTCTGATGTAGTATCAACAAACTGTTTAATGCGTTTGAAACTATTCTCATATATTTTCAATTTTTTAGTTGTATCACCTCGTAATTCAAAGTAAATTGACAGAAAATCTTAGTAACATTAGACCTAAATCTTACGTAAAATTATGAATGTAACTGGCGAGAGCTTTTGTTGACTTTTGTTTCATAAATCATTTGATTTCAAAACATAACACACAAGCCTCATAATACCACATCCTTATCATGTTAATCACCCTAGTATCACCCCAAAAGTACTTGCGGACCTTCGATGAAACTTATTTAGCTTTTAACCCATCTAACCCTCTTGGTACTCGTAGTTCAAGATCATAAATATTTGTAACCTCCAATGTAACATAATTAACTTACTTTATGTACTTTCAAATATGGTCTCATTTGTGAGCTTACATAAATTGACTTATGAGTACACACTCATGTACGAAAACATGGGGTGTAACGAGTTATCACCAGTAGGTTTGCTTGTGGGGATGAGCTTCGAGAGGCGAGATAGACCTGCATTATTGACCGCAATCTTGGCATCTCTTATCTTATGTACCGTTGCTTTTAGTTCAGATGATATTGTTATGTGGCTTTCCAACTTGTATTCCGCTGTAGAGCTCATGACTCTCTATTTACCACTTTCAGGGGGAATTTACCTTGTATTAGCAGTATTTTGTTACGTTGAGATTTCAAACTTATGTTATTCCTGAAAATTCTATTATTTTGGTTCTTTATGGTTATATCTGGCTTGCCTAGTAAGTGTATTAGGCACCATCATGATGGATTGGTATTTTGGACCGTGAGAAGTTGGTGTCAGAATCCTAGATTCATAGGTATTATGAGTCATGAGCAATTTTAGAAGAGTCCTGCGGATTGGTACGGAGATTATGTACTTATCTTTATGAGGCTACCGAACAGTTAGGAAAAAATCATTTTCTTGCATTCTTGTCGTGCGGATTTATTATCTCCGAAGTTTGAAACTTAACTCTTCGATTCTCTCACAAATGGTGAGGACACGTGCAAATGGATCAGGCAGACGACCTCTAATACCGCCAGTTTGGGCCGTGAGAGGCCTAGTGTAAGGCCTCGTAAAATTTACCTGAAACCCGGGGTTTCATGATGCCGAAGTAAGATTATATGTTGATGATTGTAGGGCGTTTCTGCGATCCACCCTATGGTCACATAACTGATCTGCGGACCACAGATCTGCCGCAGACTGAGGTAGAAATCTGGCCAAATATTTGTACCATTATGCAACCTATTATGCAGCCGCATAATCATTTTGCGGGCCGCATAACCTTTCGCAGACACAACACAAAAATTTTCCGAGGGAGGTTTTGAGGTGCAGTATACAACCACAGAATAGGTCTGCGGACCGCATAACAGTCGCAGAATGAGGCAGAAATGCCCAGATGCGGAGGGCCATTATGAGGCCCATCTGGCGGACCGCAGAAGCATTATGCGATCGCATATTTTCATCGGAGCTTCATTTTTTCTAATTTTGGAACCCGACCACATTCTTATAAAAAAGGTCTTATAGATCATTTTAGAAGGTTAGAACTTGTATTTCTAGAAAGAGGGAGTGCCACAGAGTGAGAGAGAAAGTTTCTAAGCTTATAATTCATCAATTCTTGCCCGAAGTTGACGAATTTACAAGAAGAACTCACTAGGCCTTCATCATAGAGGTAAGATTCTACTCCCTAGACCTCAATTCTGTGATTTAATTGGAATTACATAATGAGTAAGGAAATTATTGCGGATGGGAGATTTTCATTATGCATGCATGTGCCATCAAGGTTAGTGGGAAGATTGTTGAGCACATTGGGTAAACCTTGGGTAGTGGGATGAAAGAATCCACCACAGGAGCACCTTGAAACCTTAATGCACACCAAGTGTTTGATAAAATGCTCAAGTGAGCTGGAACTATGAACTCCTTCCGAATTTGTGTTCAGTTTTCCTATATCTCTAAATAGATCGAAGTGGATAAGATTTTTCGAACATTGTAGAAATTTTAAAAGCTCGATGCGAGGTATGTTGGCTAAACTTCTCTCGTAGAATTGAATTCCCACGACATTCTTGTAAGTCCCGAGTTGTCCATTAAGAATTGAGTTTTTCTGAATAAGCCTTGTGTCAAAATAAATATGCATTCAATATGTATTCCAAAGATTCTTGTTATGTCGAGTCACAGTTGAGAATGTGGTTTAAGTATGGGCTCTGTGTTATTACGTTATGATTTAAACACGTGATTCTAATGAAAGCTAGCATGTCAGTTGTGTAAGAAATCACATGTACCTAAGACCCTAAATTTCTCAAATATATGTTTAAAGTGTAATTTGAAAGGCCTTATTGTTGATTATCCATGATACTATTTGAAAGTGAAAGAAGAGAACATGAATTATGATGTATGGCCATCGTGCCAAGAACGATATTGCCTCATTGCCATTGGTGCCAATGAAATGAATAATATGAAAAAGATTAAAAAATGAGTGGTAGAATAATAATAAATTCCTTCGAAGTATCTTTTAGCCACCGAGAAAGGGTAGGTCAGAACAACCTAACCTCGAAACTACACGTGCCGAATTAGCAGCGATTGAGGGGTAAATCCCTGTGCTAATGTGATGAGACTGTTTCCTCCTATATGGGATGAGATTGGTGTGTTGAGATGTTTCCCCTTAAATGGGATGAGATTATTGTTAGCGATATGTGATGTGATGTCGACCCACACGACATTATGGTGAGACGGCTTAGCCGATCGGGCTGAGATCGGACACCATGCCACGCACATGGTGGGTATTGTGAGTGTGTGTCTCGGGGTGAGACGGCTCAGCCGGTTAGGCTGAGATTAGACTCCGTGCTAAACACGGTGGTGTATCAGCGCTAAAGATCTCCCAACTTAAATTACTAAAATTTACCTTTCCTTAACTTGACACCTTGATACTGTATGAGTATCTTATTGATTTCATGTCTTATTCTCTGTTTACTGTTACTCGTTCTATTGAGAGGGTGTTTAGTTTTACATACTAGTACTATTCCATATGAACTAACGTCCCTTTGCTGGGTCGTTGTATAACAGGTGGTTCCATCACAGGTGGTACTGATCAGTGATAGCAGCACACCCTCTCCTCAACTGACTTGGTGAGCCCCACTACGTTTCTAGGTCCTGTATCTTCTTATCCTTTGTACATAGCGTTTTGAGGTATAGCCTGGACCTTGTTGCCAGCATTGTCATAGCACTCTTTTGTCCGTGCTAGCGGCTCCGTAGACATAGTGTGGGTTGTATCTTCTTTTGCGAAGGTTAAACTAAAAATGATGTAATTGTATCATCTATTCCACTTTAACTATGATTATCCAATGTACTGTTTTGGAGACTTATTAATGACTTAACTTATGGAAATGAAATAGTTTTATTCACATGACCTTTTACTGCCTAATTAATGAAATGTATTCTTTTCTTTATTCATGGCTGAGTTGGGTAGAAAGTATTGTAAAGGCATGCTTGACCGGGGTAACTCGATTGAGTGACGGTCGCGCTTCCCAAGGTCGGGGCGTGACGAACTTGGTATCAGAGCCTAAGGTTTTAACATGTCCTAGGATGTCTCAGAGCCGTGTCTAGTAGAGTCCTTCTTATCGGTGTGTTGTCGACCACATCTATAATTTGGAGGCTACTTGGGCATTTAGGAATACCCTTCTTTGATGATTTAAGATCGTGCGATAAAGCTGATTGTAAGATTTTTCCTCCTTTAACTTGTGCATTACTCTATTTTTTAGTTTATGGATCCTAGGAAGAAAGCGAGAACTGGCCAAGAAGCCAATGCCACCCCGGGAGTGGCAGTCGATTCTTTACTTGATGATGCGGTGAGCACCCGAGGGGTGAGAATATTCCCCCGTTTACTACATTGCTTGATTTTACTACACCTAATCAGACTGCACCTGTCCTTACACCTATTGAATGTGCAACGATCCTTTAAACTATCCTTACACATGTCCAATCTCATAATGTGTATACTCTTATTGATGCCAGTTACACTTTGTCCTATGTTGCTATGGAATTTGGGATAGAACCAGAACAGGTCCATGAGCCGTTCTCTGTATCTACTCTGGTTGGTGAGTTTATTGTGGCTGCACGAGTTTATAGGGATTGTGTTGTCATGGTGCATGGTCGGGACACTATGACCGATCTCAATGAATTGGAGATGGTTGATTTTAATGTAATAATGGGGATGGATTAGCTTTATTCACATTTTATCAAGCTTGATTATAGAAGTAGAACCGTTAGGTTTGAATTTCCAAATGAATTAGTTATTGAATGGAAGGGGGATGGTGTGGTGCCGAAGGGTAGGTTTCTTTCTAACCTTAAGGCCATAAAGATGATTAACAAGGATGTATATATCATTTGGTCCGGGTTACGGACACCAATGTTGAGGCACCTACACTTGAGTCTGTGCTAGTTGTGAGTTAATTTTTGGAGCTTTTTCCGGATGAGTTCACTGGGATCCTGCCAGACAGGAAGATTGATTTTGGGATTGATGTGATGACAGGCACGCATTTTATATCTACTCTGCCCTACAGAATGGCACTAGCAGAATTGAAGGAGCTAAAGGAACAATTGAAGGATTTGTTAAAGAAGGGTTTCATCCGGCTGAGTATGTCGCCTTGGGGCGCACTGGTCCTTTTTGTAAGAAAGAAAGATGGGTCACTGAGAATGTGTATTGACTATCGACAACTCAACAAGGTCATGAACAAGAATAAGTACCCACTGCCAAGGATAGATTATTTGTTTGACCAATTGCAGGGTGCTAAGTATTTCTCCAAGATTGATTTAAGATCCGGGTATCACCAATTGAAGATCCAGAGCAGGATATTCCGAGAACAGCTTTCAGGACCTGGTTTGGGCACTTAGAATTTCTAGTAATATCTTTTGGGCTAACAAATGCTCCGACATCTTTCATGGACAATCGAGTCTTCAAGCCTTTTCTTGACTTCTTTGTGACAGTGTTCATATACGATATTTTTGTATATTCATGAAATAGAGAGGACCATGTCGATTACCTCAAGGCAGTTCTAAAGACTCTGTATCAGCACAAGTTTTATGTGAAGTTTTCAATGATATGAAGAGGAATGTAGAGCAATTTTTGGCAAGATGTCCAAATTGTCAGCAAGTGAAGGTCGAGCACCCAAAGGCCCGTTGGCTTGGCACATAACATAGAAATTCCAATGTGGAAGTGGAAGATGATCAATATGGACTTTGTGGTGGGACTACCTCGCTCGTCTCGCAAGTTCGACTCGATTTGGGTGATTGTGGACCAATTCAAAAAATCAACACACTTTTTACCCGTTAAGGCTACCGACACAGCCGAGCAGTATGCTTAGTTGTATATCAAGGAAATCGTGAGGCTGCATGGCACTCCAGTCTACATCATTTCTGATCGGGGGGCACAGTTCACAGCTAACTTTTGGAAGAAACTTCAACAAGGGTTGGGTACTCAGGTAAATCTTAGTACAGCTGTCTATCCGCAGACCGACCGGCACGCGGAGCGGAATATTCAGCCGCTCCAGGATATATTGCATGCTTCTGTTCTCGACTTCAAGGATAGTTGGGTAATCATTTGCCACTTGTAAAGTTTGCCTACAACAACATTTATCATGCTAGCATTCAGATGGCACTGTTCGAGGCTTTATATGGTAGGAGATGTAGATCTCCCATTGGGTGGTTCGAGATTGGGGAAGCGGAGTTGATAGGGCCAGACCTCATGCATCAGGCTATAGAGAAGGTTAAGACTATTACAGAATGGTTGAGAACTGCCTAGAGTCGTCAGAAGTCCTATTCAGAAATACATCGTAGGGATTGCGAGTTCAACGAAGATGATTGGGTATTCTTGAAGGTTCCCCCCATGAAGGGGTAATATGGTTTGGTAAGAAGGGGAAATTGAGTCTAAGGAATGTCGGGCTGTATAGAATTATTTAGAGGATCAGTCAAGTGGCTTACAGTCTAGAACTACCCCCAGAGATGTCTTTAGTACGCCCCGTGTTCCACGTATCCATGGTGAAGAAGGTGGTTAGAGATCCGTTGCTTATTGTTCCGTTTGAGACTATTGAGGCTAATGAAGAATTGACATATGAAGAAACTCCAGTTGCCATTCTTGATAGACAAGTTCGAAAGTTGAGGAACAAAGAGATTGCCTCAGTGAAAGTACAGTGGCGGAACCAGCAGGTTGAAGAGGCCACCCGGGAGGCCGAAGAAATGATAAAGAAGTACCCTAATCTATTTGACTTGCTATTTAATTTTATCCATGATGTTAAGAGCTAATTTTCTTAAAATTATGGTTTTCCCCTGCACAGCTTATGTTAAGGATACTCCTTCTTGGTAATGCAGTAATTGTGGCGTTGTTGCCGGTGTTGTTTCCATATTATTGTACATCATACTATTGTGGTTGTCTTGTTAGAGTTGGTTTTTGGGATTCTCTGGAAGGTGGATAGGCCGAGTTACAGGGGCAACTCTATCAAAATTTTGGAAAATTTAGCAGCTGGTGTGTATTATAGCAGCTGAGTCACATTGGTTTCTAATGGCGGATTTTGGCCCGCATTCGAGGACAAATGATCTTAAGCAGGGGAGGATGTAAAGCCCTATTAAATTTTACCTGAAACCTGAGGTAGCAGGCTGCATAACCCATCGTAGGCCCAACACAAAAATTTTCGGATGGAGGTTCTACGGTGCATTATGTGACCTCAGAATAGTTTTGCAGACCGCAGACTGATCGTAGAGTGAGGAAGAAATGTTGAGTTCTGGATGGCTATTATGCGGCCCATTTTAAGGACTGCAGAAACGTTATACAGTCGCATATGCGACCGCAGATTTGCATTTGGGCTTCATTTTTTCTAATTTTTAAACTCGACCCCATTCTTATTAAACAGTCTTAGGGATCATTTTAGCAGGTTAAAACTTATATTTCAAGAAAGAGGGAGTGCCATAGAGTGATAGGGGAAGTACCTAAGCCTATCATTCATTAATTCTTTCTCGAAGTTGAAGAATTTAAATGAAGAACACACTTTCATCCTAGAGGTAAGATTTTACTCCCTAGCCCTCCATTCCAGAATTTAATTTGAAATAGGTAATGAGTTAGGTAATTCTTGGGGATGGGAGTTGTTCATTATGCATGCATATAACATAAAGAGTAGTGGGAAGATTGTTGAGCTCATTGGGTAAACTTTGGGTAGATGAAAGAATCCCCCATATGAGGACCTTGAAACCTTAATGCACCCCTACTGTTTAATAAAATGCTCAAGTGAGCTGGAACTACTAACTTCTTCCTAATTTGTGTTCAAATTTGCTATATCTCTAAATAGATCGATGTGGCTATGATTTTCGGAACATTGTACAAATTTAAAACGCTCGAGACGAGGTATGTTGGCTAAACTTCTCTCTTAGAATTGAATTCCCACGACATTTTTGTAAGTCCCGAGTTGTCCATTATGAATTGACTTTTCTGAATAAGCCTTGTGTCAAAATAAATATGCATTCAATATGTATTCCAAAGATTCTTGTTATGTTGAGTCACTGTTGAGAATGTGATTTAAGTATGGGCTGTGTGTTATTATGTTATGATTTAAAAACGTGATTCTAATGAAAGCTATCATGTCAATTGTGTAAGAAATCACATGTGCCTAAGACCCTAAATTGCTCAAATATGTGTTTAAGTCTTAATTTAAAAGGCCTTGTTGTTGATTATCCATGATGATATTTGAAAGAGAAAGAAGAGAACATGAAATATGATGTGCGGCCATTGTGCCAAGAATGATATTGCTTCATGGCCATTGGTTCCAATGAAAAGAATAACATGGAAAATATTAAGAAATGAGTGGTAGATCCTTTTAATAATAAATGCATTGGGAGTGTCGTTTAGCCACCAAGGAATGGCTGGTCGGAACAACCTAACCCCGAAACTACACGTGCCGGTGTAGGAGTGATTGAGGGATAAATCCCCGTGCTAATGTGATGAGATTATTTCCCCTTATACGGGATGATATATGTGTGTTGAGATGTTTTCCCTAAAATGGGATGATATTATTCCTAGCGAGATGTGATGTGATGTCGACCCACACGACATTGTGGTGAGACGGCTTAGCTAATCGGGCAGAGATGGGACGCCATGTCGCACATATGGTGGTATTGTGAGTGTATGTCTCGTGGTGAGGCGGCTTAGCCGGTTGGGCTGAGATCGGACTCCGTGCTAAAACACGATGGTGTATCGGTGCGAAAGATCTCCTAACTTATACTACTGAAGCATACTTGAAATTTACCTTTCCCTAACTTTACACCTTGATACTATTATAGTCTCTTATTGATTTCAATTTTTATTTTCTTATTATTGTTGCTTGTTCTATTGAGAGAGTGTTTAGTTTTACATGCTAGTACTATTCCATATGTACTAACGTCCCTTTTGCCAGGCCGTGGTATCTTCAATGGATGCAGGTGATTCCATAGCAAGTGGTATTGATCAGTGATAGCAGCATACCCTCTCCTCAGCTGAATTGGTGAGCTCCACTTCATTTCGGGGTCCTGAATCTCTTATCCTTTGTACATTAAATTTTGAGGTATAGATGGGACTTTATTATCAGCGTGTCATAGCACTCTTTTGTTCCTATTAGAGGCTCCGTAGACATAGGGTGGGTTGTATCTATTTTTGGGAAGATTAAACTAAAAATGTTGTAATCATATCGTTTGTACCACTTTAACTATGATTGTACAATGTACTATTTTGGAGACTTGTTAATGACGTAACTTATGGAAATGAACTGGTGTTATTCACATGACTTCTTACTGTCTAATTAATAAAATATATTCTTCTCTTTATTCATAGGTGAGTTGGGTAGAAGGTGTTGTAAAGGCTTGCTTGATCGGGGTATCTCGATTGAGCGTCGGTCGCGCTCCTCGAGGTTGAGGCCTGACACAGAGGCGGCGGTGGACGCCGAGGTGTAGCCTGTACTACAGCCATAGCAGCATGTGTTGAGCCACTAGTTGCTACAGCTGAGGAGCAGGTGCCAGATATTATTTTTCTAGTGGAACCAGCTCATGCACCAGTAGTGCCCATTGTGATCCAAGGCCTTCAGGAGGCCTTAGCTCAAATTTTGACTGTGTGAACAAGCCCGGCTGAGGTATCTCAGTTCCAGCTGCATCAACCATTTCACAGGCCGAGGGAGGTACCCAAACTCCTACCACCTGTACTCCAGAGCAGCTAGCTCAGGGTCATCATACACCAGGTGTATTGCCAGTTCAACAGGTGGTTGCCGCTAAGGCCGAGGTTGGTCCCCATATTAGTGATGAGGAGAATAATATATTGGAGTTGTTTGGGAGGCTTAAGCATTTAGAGTTTAGTGGAGCAGCGTCGGAGGATGCTTAGGATTTTATAGACTGGTATCAGCGGATTCTTTGCATGGTGGGTATTTTGGATACCAGTAGGGTTGTATTCACTACTTTTTAACTGATAGGGATAGCTTACAGATGGTAGCAGGATTATGCGTTGAGTAGGCCAGCCGATGCAGTGCCACTTACATGTCATGTGTTCTCATTTATCTTCTTAGAGAAGTTTGTCTTATAGACTCGTAGAGAGGAATTACATAGGCAGTTTGAACAGCTATGCCAGAAGGGTATGACATTGACTCTGTGTGGGATAAGATTTGAAGAGTTGGCTCGTCATGCGGTATGGTTGTTTCCCATTGAGAGGGAGAAGATTTGAAGGTTCATTGATAGCCTCAACTATGGTTTGCGCTTTATAATTGCTCGGGAGGTTACGACGAATGCTAGGTTAGACCAGGTGGTCGAGATTGCTAGACGCTTAGAGCTGGTTCGTAGGTAGGAACGTGAGAAGCGGGAATCCAAGAGGCCTCGTAGTTCAGGAGGATTCAGCAGTGCCACATCTGGAGTCCACTCCCATTACAACAGAGGTCATCCTTCTAAACCTGTTCAGGTAGCTTGCCATGATCCTCGTGGTTCTTCAGTTAGCCATAGTTTCCGCAGTGCACGCCCAGCTCAGCCATCATTGAGTGCATTGCCGGCACAGAGTTCTTACCAGCTACTTATGCACAGGGTCGCACAAGCAATTATTTAGATCATTAGGGTCAGCAACTCTGCCAGATAAGAGTTATTTTTTTTTTGTGTGGGGACTTGAGTAATCTCAAGAGAGATTGCCCCATACTATTATGTTGGGTCCCACAGCAGAGTTCTAAACCTATAATTTCAGCACCAGCAGCTACACCACACGTACAACCAGCTCAAGGTGGGGCCCAGTCAGCTCGAGGCCGCCCTAGAGGGGGAGACAGGTCAGGAGGTGGTCAAGCCTGTTGATGCGCCTTTCTATCAGGCGAGAGCCAATTTCTTCCAATGTCGTAATCACATGTATTGATTCAGTGTGCCATAGGAGGCTTCGGTATTATTTGACCCTAGTTCCACGTATTCATATGTGTGAACATAGTATGCTCGTTATTTGGATAGACCTGTGATTCTTTTGTTATGCATGTTAATGTATCTACCTCGGCGGGTGATCTACTATTGTTGACCATGTGTATCGGTCGCGTGTGATGACTATTGGAGGATTCGAGAGGAGAGTTGATCATTTACATCTTATCATGGTGGATTTTGATGTGATTTAGGCATGGATTGGTTATCACCATGTCACACTATTCGTAATTGTCACACTAGACAGTGATGTTGGCTATGCCGGGGTTGCCTAGGGTTTAGTGGAGAGATTCCTTCTACTCTATTCCTGGTAGAGTGATTTCGTATTTGAAGGCTCAACGGACAGTTGGGAAGGGATGTTTGGAATATTTTGCCTTGGTGAAGGATGTTAGTGCTGATGTTCTTACTGTTGAGTCAGTTCTATTAGTGAGAGACTTTCTAGATGTGTTTCGTGCAGACCTGTCGGGCATGCCATCCAAAAGGGATATTGACTTTGGTATTGACCTGGTGCCGGGCACTCAGCCCATCTCTATTTATCTATATCGTATGGCACCAACAGAGTTAAAGGAATTGAAGAAACAACTTTAGGAGTTACTTGATAAGGGATTTATTAGGCCTAATGTGCCGCCTTGGGGTGCACCACTTCTATTTATGAAGAAGAAGTATGGTACTATACGGATGTGCCTTGATTACAAGCAATTGAACAAAGTTAGAATCAAGAATAAGTACTCACTACTGCACATGATGACTTATTTGACCAGCTTCAGGGTGCTAGAGCGTTTTTGATGATTGATTTGCAGTCGGGGTATCATCAGTTGAAGATTCGAGATTAAGATATTCTGAAGACGGCGTTCAGGACCCACGTTGGGCACTACGAGTTTCTTGTGATGTCTTTTGGGCTGACCAATTCCCCAATAGTCTTTATGCACTTCATGAATAGTGTATTCCAGCAATATCTTGATTCATTCGTCATCGTATTAATTGATGACATCTTGATGTATTCTTGCAATCTAGAGGATCATGAGTAGCATCTGAGGATTGTACTCCAAGCAGTAAGGGAGAAGAAGTTGTGTGCTAAATTCTTCAAGTATGAGTTTTGGCTTGACCCTGTGGCATTCTTGGGGCACGTGTTATCCATTGAAGGGATCAAGGTGGATTCGAAGAAAATTGAGGCAGTTCAGAGTTGGCCCTGACCGTCTTCAGCTTCGGAGATTCAGAGCTTTCTTGGTTTGGCAGGTTATTATCGTCGTTACGTAGAGGATTTCTCGTCCATTGTTACACCTTTGACTAGATTGACCCAGAACAGTGCCCTTTTTAGGTGATCTGAGGAGTGTGATGAGATCTTTCAGAAGCTCAAGAGTACATTAACCACATCCCTAGTGTTGGTGTTTTTTACAGGTTCGGGATCTTACATCGTGTATTTTGATAAGTCGTGTATTGGGCTTGGCGTGATGTTGATGCAGGAGGGTCGGCTGATTTTCTACGCGTCTCGATAGTTGATGGTTCATGAGAAGAATTATCTGGTGCATGACTTAGAGTTGGCAGCTATTATTCATACATTGAAGATTTGGAGGCATTATTCGTACGATGTTCATTATGAGGTCTATACCGACCATCAAAGTCTGCAGTACCTATTTAAGTAGAAGGAACATAATTGGAGATAATGGAGATGGTTAGAGTTGCTTAAAGACTATGATATCACTATACTATATTATCCGAGGAAGGACAATATGGTGGCTGATGCATTGAGTAGGAAGGCGGAGAATATGGACAGCTTGGCATTTTTACTGATACTAGATAGGCCAGTAGCCATGGATGTTCAGACCTTGGCCAATTAGTTTGTGAGATTTGATGTTACGGAGCCCAATCGTGTTCTTGCTTGTATTGTTGCACAATCATTATTGTTGGAGCATAGGCTTGCCAGCTTGATGATCCTCACTTGTTAGTGTAGAAGGATATGGTGTATCAGGGTGGTGCCAAGGAGGTTGTGATTCATGATGATGGTGTTATGCGGCATCAAGATCGGATTTATGTTCCAAAGGTTAATGGGTTTAGATATTTAATAATTGAAGAGGCTCACCGCTCGCCCTATTCCATTCACCCCAGGTGTCCCGAAGATGTACCATGACTTGAAACAGCATTATTTGTGGCGAAGAATAAAGAAAGACTTTGTTTCTTATGTCTCTCGGTCTTTGAATTGTCAACAGGTGAAGTATGAGCATCAAAACCTGGGAGGGTTGATTCAGAGATTGGAGATACCGGAGTGGAAGTGAGAGAGTATTTCCATGGATTTTGTTATTAGGCTCAACCAGACTTTGAAGAAGCATTACGTTATTTGGGTTATTGTGGACCGGTTGACTAATTTTGCACACTTCATTCTGGTGGTGATTTCCTATTATGTAGAGCGGTTGGCTCAGATATACATTTTGGAGATTTTTCGCGTTTCTATTATTTCTAACCGAGGCACGCAGTTCACCATAATAATTTTGGAATGCAGTGCATAGAAAGTTGGGTACACGGGTTGAGTTGAGTACAACATTCCATCATCAGACGGACGGGCAATCTGAGCGCACTATTCAGATCTTGGATAATATGTCACGTGCTTGTGTTATGGATTTCGGGGGTTCATGGGATCAATTTCTTCGATTAGCAGAGTTCGCCTACAACAACAGCTTTCAATCGAGTATCCAGATGGCTCCCTATGAGGCCTTAATATGGGAGAAGATGTCGTTCTCTAGTTGGTTGGTTTGAGCTTAGGAGGCTAAGTTATTAGGCACTGATTTGGTCTGTGATACCTTATAGAAGGTAAAGTTGAACCAAGAGTGGCTCCGTTCACCACAGTCTGGATAGAAGAGTTATGTTGATTGGAAAGTTCGTGATGTTGCATATATGGTTGGTGAGAAGGTTTTTCTCAATGTTTCACCCATGAAGGGTTTGATGAGGTTTGTGAAGAAGGACAAGTTGAGCCCTCAGTATGTTGGCCCTTCTGAGGTGCTTGAGAGGATTGGAGAGGTGGCCTACAAGCTTGCATTGCCAGCTAGTCTATTAGGTGTTCATCCAATGTTTCATGTTTCTACGCTTTGGAAGTATCATGGTGATCTGCCACATGTTTGGACCTCAACACAGTGCAGTTAGATGGAGATATGACTTATGATGTAGAGTCGATGGCCATTTAAGATCGACGGGTTCGAAAGTTGAGATCAAAGTTAAATAGAGAGGTATCAGAGCCAGCCCATCCTTTCGGAGGGAGGAACAGTTTACTAAATATGTCAGAGTCGTTTCCATCTTCGTCTTCCTTAGCTAAAAATGAATATGTCACCTACCCTGTACAAAACCCTGTCCAAAAAATATGATTACCTTTACGAAGTAGATATATTACCAGATGAACAAAAAGTGTCTTCCACTGAACTACCTCTTATAAATCCCTACTCAGCCTTCGCCAAAAAGTCTTTTGCACTATGGACCCAAATCCGTTCCCTTGTCCAACATAGACCAAAAGGAGTCAAAGAATATGTTGCTGCGTCAAAACTTGACCAGCATCCCATCCTCACCACCAGAGACGAACAATTTATCACCCTTCAAATCCCAGACGATTTTCCCAGGCAATGGAAAGAACATGGGTTTACCCATATCCATTTTGGTGCTATCCGAATTGCTCTCACCTATCACGGAAGAAAAGGTCAGCCGGTGGTAGCTCGACTTTCTCTTCTTGATACCAGATATTTGGAATAACAACATGCAAACATGGGTACTGCCGAAGTCACCTTGAATGCCGGGACTATTTTCATTACAATATTTCAAAACTTCAATATGTCCCTCTATGATCCCTACTTAACCGAAGCTCTTAAAATCCAAGTCCAAATCCAAGGAGCCCCTCAAGCCAAAGACTCCATACAGGCCACCCTTCATCACCAAATGGCATGGCGAGTCCAAAATCATGCCATGGACCTTTGCCTTCCCGGAGGAGAAAATGCTCTTCTTCTACACATAGATGCCACAAAAGGAAATACCATGTGCACCCAAATACCTAGACAAATTTCAAGAGATGAACTTGTCAAAATTCTTCCTGATGCCTGGATCACAAATTATGAAAAATTGAGAGAATCAGAAGAATCCTCGCAATCTAGTGAACCAACCTTTACCAAAAGAAATGACAAAACTGTTTGCATAAGCTTCGACCATTCCCACCTCAAAAAACCAAATAAAACCGTCTTTTCTTGCCAAATGATCCAACCCAAAGATGCGACAGATACATACCCTGAACCTGATACAGAACTTTTTTGGAACATACAAAGCATCATGGAAGAACATGATTGGTGCCGAACTTTTGACAAAAATGGATCAAAAATTTGGTGGTTCAAATGCCCCTTTACGGGACACTTCCCTTGGGATCTTGATTGCAACTTTCAAGACTATTTAGACGATCCAAATGGAGAATACTATGAAGAAAAGTGCAGCCTCAACAAAACCAAACCAAAATCCAGGAAAAAGGGCAAAACTACTGAAAAACAATTCCGAGCCAGATATGAAAATAAAGATCCTTCAATTGGCTCATTAAGCCGCCCAGGGAAATATGAATTTCTTATTAGTTACCAACCCCAGGAATGGCCAAAACTTTCAGAAAAATTCACTCCAAGCTGGGAGGATAGTGAAACTACACCTAAACCCGAGTCACCACCAGTCCATACTTCACAACCCAAAAAGTCACCTGATCCAAAAACTCCACCCATTCCAAAAATCAACAATCCCCCGCAACCACAAATATTCATGATGAGTTCTTCAAGCTCCAGTCATACCCACGATTTTCCTTCACTACAACCTTTTGAAAGGAAGGGAATTAGCCATGCACCAAAAATTCCCAAGAAAAACGTAGTGCTGCCTACTGGAGAAAAACCCCCCAACCAGTGACATTGAGGCAACATTAAACTGGCAGTCTGAAAACTCCATCGGCCAAAATAAAGTCCTGACCAAAATTGGCAACACCATAAAGAACGTGGCTCATACACAGAACAAAATGATGAGCAAGGTTGAAACAATTGAGAAAAAGATGGAGCACACATCGTCTCGCCATGAAGGACTGATCAAAGCGTTGGAGTAGAGGTTGGCAAATTTACAATATGAGATTTGTCCGCCAGGAACTTCACTTTTCCACTTCTTCCAACAACAACAAAAGGAGACAATTTCCCTCAAGCAACAGATCCAGCACCTGAGAAATGACCACCTTCAGCCACAAACAACTCCAGTTGTCACCCCAAAATCCACCTTTTTCCCGATGTCTCCACAACCATACTCCCCACCTAAATTAGACAACACCTTTTCTACTTTTCCGTCTGCCTCACGGAATCCATTCTCCTTTACCCAACCCGCAAAAGAAGAGCAGGAGTTTGATATTGCAAAATGGGTTTGGGAAAAGAAAGATGCCCAAGTAGCACAAAAACAAGCCAAGAAAAGGGGCGACCATGCAGAACGTTCGAAAGGGTCCAACCCAGAAAATCTGATGATCACTGACCAAAAGGCTCCAGACCTCTATGTCTCTCAACCAAGATGCATATCAGAAGAACAGACTCCGTGGTCCGAATCCCTAAATTCATCAGAAGATGACTCAACGGAAGATAGCTTTCAATCAAGCGATGAATCCATGATGAACTCTTCCGAAGACGATGATCCCCCAATATTTGTCAATCAGCCAAGAGAGCCAGAGGTATCTGAGATAGATGACGAACAAGAAGGTATGACCAATGAACCAATCCCAGAAAGAAGATTTGAGCCCATGGCGTCCAAACCAGTTGGAACTGGTTTCCATACTTTCAGCTTGGACGACGTCAAGGTTTCACAATGGCCTCAGAGAATCCAAGACTTCTACACCTGGATGGTGACCAAAAATTTGGTAGAACACGAGAAGTATGCCATCCTGTCAGAACTCACTTCACGATTCTCTGGAATCCTCAGAGATTGGTGGAACTCACTTGCATTTCAAGACAAGAATATGTTTCTTACTTCCCAAGATTTTACCTTCAACGTTCGCATCCTACATGAAGTTTTCTACGGAGATACTGGCCAAAGACAGGAGAAAATGCGTAGACAACTCTTCGAGATGAAGTGTGTGTCATTCGACAGAAATGACATTGATAGACACTTTCAGAAAATGGCCAAGATATACTTTGAGATCGGCGGCGATATCAATCTTAAGCAAGCCTTCGTCTCCTCACTTCCAAAGTTGCTGGCAAGCATGACCATGACCATCATTGAAGAAAAATTCCAGTCCATAACCATTCCAAAGATTGGTTACATCAGACAGGCTATTTTCGTCGCATTAGATGACATTTGTACCAAGCGCTCAGCCTTAAAGCAAATTATCCAGCACAATCCAGCGCTAGACAAAGCATGCCGCAAAACTGATCTTATCACCGGATCAGGATGTTCCTGCAGCACGTCTCGACGACGGAATCAATTCAGGAGGTTCAAATGGCCAAGAATTCCAGACGGGAGATCAAGATCCAGGAGGCGCACAAAGTATTTCAGGCGCAGAAGGCCAGGAAATTTTCACAAAAAAGACAGATGCTTTATTTGCCACAAAATTGGACATTTTGCAAAAAATTACCCCCAATCGAGGAGATCTGTCAAACTCCTGGAAAAAATTGAAGATTACACTAGCATACATCTTGCAAAAGAGGAGGACCTTGAATCTATATTCTCTGTGGACGATGAACCCAATGAAGAAACTATATTCTCTCTCGATATCTATGAAGATCAAGGCAATGATCAATACCAAATCTCAAAACCAGTGATCGAGGCCCGAGAGGAGATCAATGCTCTCACAGTCGTTCCTCAAGTAGAACTCAAGGTCTATACATCCAAATGGGATAAACCAGCTCGAGTTATTGCTTTCATTGACACTGGAGCTGCATCCTCACTCATAAATCCTGTTGTTTTCCCTGAAGATCAATGGGTGCCTCATTTCAAAGATTTCAATACTGCATCAAATGTAATCTTAACCACAACTGTCATTACAAAGCACCCAGTCACGATTGAGTTCTTCCCAGCATTGAAATACAGAACCAAGCTGCTAGGATCTGATGTGCCAGGAAAAGATCTTATTATTGGATTTGACATTTACAGGCAACTTAAAGATCAACTCCAGATCAAGGCCAATGGGATAGCTTTTAAAAAGCAGTTCAGACCTTATTCTGAGATTCCAAGGCTATTCCAGATCACCGATGACGAATAAATCAAAGAGATTGAGCAGAATCTCATTGAACATTCATGTGCTGAATCCCACAAGGATTTCATGAAGAAAGGGAAAAGCCCGTTATGGAAAAATCAAGAATTTTTTATCAAGCTCCCTTTCAAGAAAAATGAAAACATCAATCCGACAAAAGCCAGTCACTCAGGAATGAATCCAGATCATCTTCAACCTTGCCAACCTCAGAGTTGGAATTGCTTAAACTGAGGTCAACATTGAGTCTCCTGGTGCAATATTTCCTGCAACTGTCAATGCTGTGGGAATTGCTTCCGAGGTGTCTATTGCATACTCTTCTTCCTTATTTGTCTCCTCATTTTTGGCATTGTCTTGGTTGAGTGCTTCAAACATGTTAGCAACTTGGAGCTGCTGAGTGTCATGTTTGGCTGATGCTTTTTGCTTCCCAGTTGTGGAATTTGCTTTGCTTTGCATTCGATTGTCTATGACCTCCTTCTATTGAGGGCCATTATTGCCTACAACTTTTTCGCTTGACAGTATCATTAATGGAGCTGTTTCCCGCCTTTGCTGAGTAGCTTTTCCTTGTAATTTCCTTTGCTCCTAAGCCTTTTGCTGTACTGCCACGTCTGTATCAAAGGTTTGTGGGTGTAGCTTCCAACATTCTATCATGTCATGTCCTTGTAGTTTGTATTCTTTACAGTATTTGGGAAAGTAGTCATATTGTATTTTAAACCATTCCGTTCTGATTTCCCCTATTGCCTCATTTACTATGTCGAGCCTAACTTTTTTGGGAAATTCTGCTAACAAGTCTACCAGTACCTTTACTCTCGCACAACTAGGTCTCGTCTTGTTTATTGTGGCTAGCTCAAGGTGCAGTGGCTTACCTACTGCTGAAGCAACAGAGAAGAGAAATTCCTTTACAAAGTATGTGGGCAGTAAGTGTGGGAAGGAAATCCACGCCATTGCTATTGATGTTTCCTCTCCAAGCTTGAATTTTGCATCATAAATTAGTTGTCTCGTATGATATTCATACACGTCCTTGGCTTTGAGATAGTATGTGTTCTTTGAGGTAATTTTGAGAAAATCCTCCCGTAGCGATAGTCTGATAAGAACATGTTTGTCTCTGAAGAAGCCGATGTTGCATTCACCTCTAATACCACATTGTATTGGGATGATTCTTCTCAATTCCTGTTCATCCGGCCAGCCATAGGAGAACTTTCCCACAACCGCGTACTGTAGACCCTCTATAATATTAATGCGAGTCACCTCTGCTTCTGTGTATTTGACAATGGGTTGTCCATGCATGAAAATCGCTTTCTTGAAGGGGATTGATTCAATTTTCCGATTAGGGTTCGTTGCTACTGCATTGTTCAAGGTTGACGTTTTTAGGATTTGGGAGTAATCTAGTGGTTGGGATGTGGATGAGGGAGTATCTGAGGTAACAGGAGTGTTTAGGGGTGGCCGGCCAGCCGGGATTTCGCCGGCCGGTGACGCCATTCATGGCGATGAAGTCCTTGGTGTTATCACGCTTGTTTCTCTCTCTATCGCCCAAACCGTCTCTCTCTCTAGATCAAAAATACCTCCGGACCCCTGTATGCGATCGCATACTGACCGCATTCCTGACATAGATTTCTGCCCAGAAATCTATTTCAGTCTGCGATGCATTAAGTGCAATATGCGGTTCGCATTTTAGAAATGCGACCGCAATTGTGACCGCATTTCTAGCTTTGATCTTTGCCCAGAAATCTGTCTTGGTCTGCGATTTCAGTGTCAGATATGCGGCTCGCATGTGGATTTTGAGATAGCATACCCAGCTTCACGACGCCTTTTGCTCCTTTCTTAACTTTTTGAACTCTTTTCCGGTTCTTAGGCCCTTATACATAGACTATCTTACGGCGCAATCTAACGAACGAAATTACCGGTTGTAACAAAGGTGCACGATTGAATCTTTAAAATCTTGAAGTTCTTGGAGTTAAAATTGAAGTTCCTGAAGAGTTTTACATTGTTCTTGAAAAAGTTCTTGAATTCCCAAACGTTCTTAACAAGATTGCCTTGAATTCTTGAAGTTCTTGAATTTTAATTTGTTGTTCTTGAAAAGGAAGTCTTAAAAACGTGTAAAAAGAGAGGAGAGAGGGCCGAAAATGGGAGAGATAGGAGGAAAATAAGAAAACCTAATTCTTGTCCAAGAAGGAAACAACTTCCAATCCAAAAGGGAGAAGTTTCAAGAAGTTGAAAACCTAGTTGGACAAGGAGAAGAGGGGCGAATTTGGGTTGGAAAAGGAGAAGGGGAGGCCGAATTCCTAAAGGGTTATGGAGAGGGGATTGGTCTTCTCCAAACTAAAGTAGGAAAGCTTCTAAAACTTCCTCCTTCCACTAATTTCGAAATTCTTTCTTAATTTCACTACATCTAATTAGTAATTCTTAGGTAATCTTTGAGCTTGTAGGATCTCGAGCTAAAACTCAGAATTTCCACTTTCGTAGATAATTCTTGGCTTCTTGTACTCACTTAAAAAGCTGTCCGCCTATCGAGTCACATAATCTCACTCACCCCGAAGAAAACTATTGATCTTGTGAACTTGAAAGGACGCTAAGGAACTTGGTTGATTAGAGGAAGCCAATTTGAAGACAAGTGTGAAATACTGCCCGAAAATTTGAGTGAACCCCAGAGTCATTCAAAAAAAAGTGAGAGAGAGTATTTTTAACTAACCTTAACACATTCTCTAGTCTTGTTTCTTTTGCAGGTACATGGCTACGGAAGGAGAAAAGATTGTGACCAACATTACTTTAGCCGAGCTATGGGCTGAAGTAAGGGCACTTAGTATCCGAGTGGACAACCTTGAAAGAACTGCTGGTACTTGGAAGAATGCCGTGGAAAGAACTAGTGATGGTTCTACCTTAACACCTGAACATAATGGTTCTGTTTGTGAGGTTGAGCATGACGATGAAGTTTCTACTAACGTTCACCCCTTGCCTAGTGTTGTTAGTGATGTTTTGCAGGAATACAAGGACATGTTTCCCGAGGAGATGCCGAGTGGACTACCTCCACTGAGGGGGATAGAACACCAAATTGACTTTTTTCTGGAGTCACATATTACAATTAAACGAGCATATCGAAGCAATCCACAGGATACTAAGGAGTTGCAACGACAAGTGGATGAGCTATTGACTAAGTGGCTAGTTCGAGAGAGTCTAAGTCCGTGTGCCGTACCCGTGATTTTGGTTCCAAAGAAAGACGGCACCTGGAGGATGTGTGTTGATTGCGGAGCCGTCAACAAGATAACGGTAAAGTATCGTCATCCTATCCCTAGATTAGATGACATGCTAGATGAGTTATGTGGTTCAAGTGTGTTTTCTAAGATTGATCTTAGGTCCGGTTACCACCAAATCCGTATGAAACCGGGTGATGAGTGGAAAACTGCATTCAAGACCAAGTTTGGTCTATATGAATGGTTGTTGATGCCTTTTGGTCTCTCCAATGCACCTAGTACGTTCATGCGTTTAATGAATCATATGCTTAAACCGTTTCTTAATAAGTTTGTGGTTGTCTACTTTGATGATATCCGGATTTATAGTAGAAGTTTGGATGACCATGTTGATCACTTAAGGCAAGTGTTTGAAATATTAAGAGCCGAAAAGTGATATGTGAATTACAAGAAGTGTGCCTTTTGTGTAGCGAAAGTTGTATTTCTTGGATTTGTTGTAAGTGCTAATGGTGTTGAAGTAGATGAATCTAACGTAGAATCTATTAGAGACTGGCCTACTCCTACTACTGCTTCACAAGTTAGAAGTTTCCATGGACTATCTAGGTTCTACCAGCGCTTTGTTAAAGACTTTAGCACCATAGCAGCACCACTCACGGAGTTGGTGAGAAAGGACACGCCTTTTGTGTGGGGGGAGCCGCAAGAGGGTGCCTTCTACGAGTTGAAACGTAGGCTTAGTTCTGCCCCGTTGTTACAATTACCTGATTTTAGTAAGGCGTTTGAAATTGAGTGTGACGCCTCGGGGGTGGGAAGTGGAGGTGTTCTTATGCAAGATGGGAAGCCTATTGCCTATTTTAGTGAGAAGTTGAAGGGGGCTGCCTTGAATTACTCTACGTATGACAAAGAGTTGTATGCCCTCGTGAGAGCTTTAGCTCATTGGAAACATTACCTATGGCCTAAGGAATTCGTAATTAGGAGTGATCATGAGTCCCTCAAACATCTTAGGGGTCAAGAAAAGCTAAATAAATGACATGCCAAGTGGGTAGAGTTCATTGAGAGTTTCCCTTACGTGATTCATTACAAGAAAGGAAAGGAGAATGTAGTAGCTGACGCACTATCTAGGAAGTTTGCTTTGGCTATCACGTTAGCATCTAGGTTGATGGGTTCTGAGAGCATTAAGTCTATGTATGAGCATGACTCTAAACATAAGAGTGTGTATGATGCCATTACTAGTGGGCAGCGGATTGAGAAGTATCAGAGGCATGATGGTTACCTTTTTAAGAAGGGGAGAGTTTGTGTACCTGAGTCCTCGTGGTGAGAGTTGGTGGGTGAGGCGCATTGTGGGGGCTTGATGGGACAGTTTGGGTAGATAAGACTTTAGCTATATTAGGGGAACAGTTCCATTGGCGTAAGATGAGGCGAGATGTCGAGAGAATATGTGGAGCGTGTTTTGAGTGTAAAAGAGCTAAGTCTAGGTCTAATAATCATGATTTGTATACTCCCTTACCCGTTCCTACTAGTCCGTGGGTAGATATTTCGATGGATTTTGTGATGGGGCTGCCGTGATCTAAGGGTGGTCATGATAGCATTTATGTGGTTGTAGATAGATTTTCTAAGATGGCTCATTTCATTCCTTGTAAAAAATGTGATGATGCACAACATGTTGCTTCTTTGTTCATTGCTAATGTATTAAAGTTGCATGGTGTGCCTCGAACTATTGCTAGTGATAGGGATGCTATGTTTTTGAGTCACTTTTGGAAGTGTTTGTAGGGTGCTCTTGGCACCAAACTGTTATTTTGTAGATCACATCATCCACAGACTGACGGTCAAACTGAGGTTGTTAATCGCATCTTGGGAGCTCTTCTTCGAGCTTTGACTAAAGGGAAGTCCGCCACTTGGGCTGACCGATTACCTGTTATGGAGTTTGCATATAATAGAACTATTCATCGCATGACTAGCATTACTCCATTTGAATGTGTTTATGGTTTTATTCCTTTGATACCACTTGATCTTGTTCCTTTGCCGAGAGATGCAGTTATTAGAGTTGATGGAGAAAATGGGGCAGCCGTGTTGCTCGAATTGCATGCTAAGGTGAGGAAAACTTCGGAGGATGCATATGAAAAGGTAGCGGTCAAGAAGAATAAAGGAAGGAAAAAGCTGGACTTAAAGAAAGGTGACTAGGTTTGGGTGCACTTCCGAAAGAAAAAATTTCCGAACCATAGGAAAGGGAAGTTGGCTCCGCAGGGAGATGCACCATTTCAAGTGTCGTAGAAGATCAATAATAATGCTTATTTCATAGATCTACCTGATGATTATGCTGTTTCTAAGACATTCAATGTTACTGACTTGACTCCTTGTGTTGTTTTGAAAGATGAGGAAGGTTCAATTTCGAGGACGAAATCTTCCCAAGAAGGGAAGGATGATGCAGGTCAACCTGATCATGACACGTTTAAGCCTTCAAGATTATTCATGAGAAGTCAAGCTAAAGAGCTTCATGATGCGCATTTGATGGTGAAGAAGAGCCAAGCGTTTGGCGTGTGATGTTTGCGTTTGGCGTGTGATGCTTGTTACTACGTTGAGATTATTGTGTATTTATGGAAGACATTAATTCTTGTTCGTTTTGGAATCCTGCGTGACTACTTCTTAAACTTAGCCAAATTGTGGCCTTTTTGTTAATTAGTTGTTTCCTAGTTGATTTAGGGTACTAGTTATTCTTTTCCTATTTGATTTACGTAAAGGCTCGTCCTATATAAGCCTAAACACTTCATTATTTTGACACTTTTTGATATTATTTTTCAATCAAAAACGACAACAACTTGCTCCCAAAATCGTGTGAATTAACTTGTCCAATTTTGGTTTGATTCAAAAATTGAACTTGTTCCTTTGTTTGATCGAACGATTTGCAAGATCATCGTTATCTTGAGGGTCGTTCTTATAGCAAAGGTACTCCTTGATTTCAGCAAGAAGGTAAGTAGACTAATTCCTACTTGTTGTCTTGATAATTCATAGAGCGTCTTCCTTATATCTTTTCTTTTCTTGTTTTCACGTTTAATATTGCATCAGTTGGTATCGGAGCAATTATATTGCATCAATTAGGCTCTTGGTTTTGGCTTCCTATAGGCTCTCGGGTTTGGCTTGCTCCCCCAGTGTTAGGCGTATTCCAATCTTTGTTTCGACATATGATAGTTGAATCGGAACCCCCTCTATATCGAGCTGCCCGACTTTCTTTAATCATCTTTTCAGCTTCAGCTAAGAACACATCATGAAGAGCAATGAACACATGTAGCCTCAACTGATTAGAGATATCATTATTCAACCCATGTTTGAATCGGATTATAGCCTCTTCTTCTTCTTTGTCTTCCATGTCAAGTGATAGACGAATCTTCTCAAAGTCATCATAGTATTCTTCCACGGACTTCAACCCTTGTTTCAAATCATACAACTTCCGTAACTGTTCTTGCTTGTGCCGTGGGTTCATATATTTACGAGTCATTATTTGCTTCAATTCCACCCAGGTTATGCGTGTTGGCTGGTTATGTTTAACTCTGGCTCTTTTCTCAGCCGCCCACCTAGTGGAAGCATAGGACACGAAAGCAGCAATGGCATATGTAGCCTTCTTCTCCTCGAATATATCATTAATTTCAAATATCCGCTCAACTTGACATTTCCATTCTAAAAATCGATCATTATCACTAGTTCCTTTTAAAGCAGGGATAGTAACCTTGACGCTGTTCAACCCACTATTTCGGACATGGCCTCGGCCCCCTCGGTTTGGTAAGATTGGTTTGAAGTCGTCATAATGCTCAGCATAATCATCAAACTCATACTCTAAGTTCCTTCCACCAAAACCTCTAAGCCTCCCTCTCGGACCATGATCATAACCACGTCTTCCCATGTAGTCTCGGCCTCCATTACGTTGCCCTACTCTCGGATTCCGTGGCCCTAAATCATCATCTTCAAATTCCTCGAACTCGGGTCGATCATCCTCTCGGGCTGCTCTCATATCCCTGATGGGTGCCATGTTTCTCCGGGATGGCATTAATGGTGGCATGACACCCCGGGAAATCCTCATGGTCCTGACATTTTGAGCACCTCTGTTCCTCAACTCGTTTTGGCGAGCTAACTCCACGAACTTCTCGGGTCTAACGGTGGAACTGTCACTAGTTCCTTCTCCGGCATGCTTCTGATTGCTAGAGGATCTTTCAATGTTTTCCACTCGGGCGCTAATTGCCCTTACTTCAGCTAAGAGATCGGCCAAAGTAATGTCAGTCACAACCTTTTCTCCTTTCGTAGCCATGTACCTGCGAAAGAAACAAGACTAGAGAATGTGTTAAGGTTAGTCAAAAATACTCTCTCTCAATTTTTTTGAATGACTCTCGGGTTCACTCAAATTTTCGGGTAGGATTTCACACTTGTCTTCAAATTGGCTTCCTCTAATTGACCAAGTTCCTTAGTGACCTTTCAAGTTCACAAGATTAATAGTTTTCTTTGGGGTGAGTGAAATTATGTGACTCGATAGGCGGACAGCTTTTTAAATGAGCACAAGAAGCCAAGAATTATCTACGAAAGTTAAAATTCTGAGTTTTAGCACGAGGTCCTACAAGCTCAAAGATTAGTAATTACATAAGTAGGAAATTACCTAAGAATTACTAATTAGAAGTAGTGTAATTAAAAAAGAATTTCGAGATTAGTGGAAGGATGAAGTTTTAGAAGCTTTCCCACTTTAGTTTTGAGAAGACCAATCCCCTCTCCCTAACTCTTAGGAATTCAGCCCCCCCCCCCCC
>MCJB01051930.1:130509-158463 GCA_002018475.1 Nicotiana obtusifolia
CCCCTTCCTTTTCCGACCAATTTTTGTCCACCTTCTCCTTGTCCAACTAGGTTTTCAACTTGTTGAAACTTCTCCCTTTTGGATTGGGAATTTTTTCCTTCTTGGACTAGAATAAGGGTTTCCTATTCTCCTCCTTTCTCCTCCCCAAATTCGGCCTCCCTTACACCTTTAGGCCCTCTTCCACGTTTTCAACAATACCTTTTCAAGAACAACAAATTAAAGTTCAAGAACTTCAAGAATTCAAGGCAATCTTGTTATGAACGTTTGAGGATTCTAGAACCTCTTCAAGAACAAAGTAAAGCGCTTCAACAACTTTAATTTGAACTCCAAGAACTTCAAGATTTTCAATATTCAATCGTGCACCTTAAAGAATTTCAACTAGAGTTTCAAGATTTCAAGATTATCGGTTTCTAACGATCAAGAAGTTCAAGAATCGGTTTAAGAACGTTTCTTTAGCAATCAATCTTCAAGACTTCAATCCCTAGATGATTTCACAACTTCAATCAACTATCTCTTTTTTTTGGTTAAATAAAGTTTTTATTACTTAAAAAAAAATACAAAAGTGGAGGGGGACATGGACCTTACCTCCCAAAAGAAAGTACCTGTACTTATGGTCATCTTATTGTGTTGACTATAAGTACCTAGGTAGTGGTAAGAGATTAGACCTATGGTAATGTGACGATTTCCCTTTTTCTAGTAGACAGTCGTATGTACAAATTTTCGTAGGTCAGCTATACAAAAAAGTACATATGTTCCTATTGTGACTAATTGGACGTGAGATTTGATCTCCCCTATGTGCCTCAGACAGAAACCAATGCTGTCAGAATTTTGAAAAAAAATAGCAAAAGAGCGCGAGTTATCTTCAATTTTGCTTTGACTCTTGAAACAGGGAAAGCAAGTTGAAGATATCCTTCCATGTGTATCCTGTGGCTGCACAGTTGTGTTGGTGGAGCTATTGGCTGTGCTTGTTTGTGACTGCTAGTGTTGGAGCTGCTACTGTAATGTGCTAACTGTTGGAACTGCTTATCTGTGATGGTGTTGCTGATGCTGATGGTGGATTGGTGTGAATGTAGTGTTTGCAATTGGTGTGTCCCTCTACGCTTGTTGATTTCTTTGTCTTCTTTCAATGCTGTTTCCTGATATGTGGGTGCATTTGATGTTCTTTATGCTATTGGATGGTCCTCTTCAAGGCTGATAGTGTTGCTGTCGAGTGTGTTATGTGCTGGACATTGAGCTTGTTGGTGAGTGTTGCTTTTGATGCTCTGAGCTTGTTGGTTGCTTTTGATGCTCATGCTAGGGATTGAGCTTGTTGGTGATGTTGTTCTTCTTTGCTTGTTGTGTTTGCTGACTCCTGTATGTTGCTGTTGATCCTCTTTTCTTCTTGTTCTTTTCTTAGAGTTGAGTGCCTTTTCTGATTGTGGTATTGTTTGCTGAGTCTGCTACTTCTGTCCTGCCCTGCTGTTCTGCTGCTGATTAGGTGTGTGGTGTGAAGTTTTGAAGTATGATCTTCCTGATGTTTGTTTTACTGATGAGGCTGTGTCAGCTGAGTATGACTTGTGTGATGCTGAGTTGAGATGTTGTTGTATGTTGTGTGCTGCTTTTGTTGACTGACTGTTATGTGAGTTTGTCTGTAGCTTGTTCCCATTACTTTTACAATGTGACTGTGTGCTGATATGATCCCAGTAGTGTGTGGCGGCTGGGAAGTCCATGATGATTGATGTAAATGCAAGAGATTGAGTACTGAGGGTACTGATACCACACCTTGCATTTGCATGAATAATCTGGACCTAGTCCAACCATTTGCATTGTTGGAGGTGCTGTTGTGTTCAAAGTGGGCATACTGCTGTTGGTGTTTGTGTGTGTTTGAGTGCTGCATTTGAGGAGTGAGTTTAAAACTGTTGGATTTCTTCTTAGTGCATCTGTGTTGATCTGTTTTGGAAATGTTGTGTTGTCTTCTGAAATAGGCCATGATGTTATTATGCTGCTGCTGTGTTCTTTGGTTGTATTGCACTGATATGTTCCTGCTTTATATTCCTGCAATCTGCAGAAATCTGCTGGATTCTTGCTGCTGCTGATGCTTTGCTGCTTTTTGTTCTGTTTGTGTTGGATATGTCCTCTCTTTACTTTGGCTGGCATGATTAGCATTAGTGTAGTCAAGTGAGGGTTGTTGGCTCTGTTCTGCTCTTGTTTTTCTGTTTTTTCCATGTTGCACCTCCTCTTTCCTGTTAATAGATAACCACTTGATGTAACTTTGGCTGGCATGATTGGCATCAGTTTAAACAAGTGGATGTTGTTTGCATTGTTCTGCTCCTGTTTTATTGTTCTCCATATTGTTCTTCTCCTTTCCTGTATAAGAATAACCAGTTGATGTATCCAGCAAGGCAGAAAAGATTGTTAGTGTGAGATTGGCATCTGGAGTGAGACAAAGGGCCAATCTGCTTATGCTTGCAACTATTGTGGTGTTTTTTGCTATTATGCTTGTGCTGCACTGATAAGCTGTTGGCCACTGCATTCCTAACAGCAGTTTGCTTCGGCCCTTATGCAATATAAAACACGGAAACAAGAAAACAAAGGATAGAAGCAAGACGCTCTATGAATTATCAAGACAATAAGTAGGAACTAGTCTACTTACCTTCTTGATGAAATCAAGGAGCACCTATGCTATTTGAACGACCCTCAAGATAACGATGATCTTGCAAATTGTTCGATCAAACAAAGGAACAAGTTCAATTTTTAATCACACCAAAATTGGACAAGTTAATTCACACGATTTTTGGGAGCAATGTTGTTGCCATTTTTTTAATTGAAAATAATGTCAAAAAAGTGTCCAAATAATGAAGTGTTTAGGCTTATATAGAATGAGCCTTTACGTAACTCAAATAGGAAAAGAATAACTAGTAACCTAAATCAACTAGGAAACAACTAATTAACAAAAAGGCCACAATTTGGCTAAGTTTAAAGAATAGTCATGCAGGACCAAACAAATAAGAATGAAGGACTTCCCTAGCAATACAATAATACAACATAAACACAAATGTACATCTTCAACTTCTAATTTCTTCCATTGCCAAATTCGTGAATGCTTGGCTCTTCTCCAAGCCTAACCAATGCCTTTGCTTGTCTTATCCAACATTGATGGCTTGAACGTGGCTTGATCAGGTTGACCTGCATCATTCTCCCCTTCTTGAGAAGATTTCATCCTCGAAATCGAACCATCTTCATCTTTCAAAGTACAAGGAGTCAAATTAGAGACATTGAATGTCTTAGAAACAACGTAATCATCAGGCAGATCAATGACATAAGCATTATTATTGATCTTCTGCAACACTAGAAATGGTCCATCTCCCAACGGAGCCAGCTTCCCTTTCGTATGGTTCGGAAATCTTTCCTTTCAGAAGTGCACCCAAACCCAGTCACCTTTCTTTAAGTCCATCTTTTTCCTTCCTTTATTCTTCTTGACCACTACCTTTTCATAAGCATCCTCCAAAGTTTTCCTCACCCTAGCATCCAATTCGAGCAACGCAGCTGCCCAGTTTTCTCCATCAACGCTAATAACTGCATCTCTCGGCAAAGGAACAAGATCAAGTGGTATCAAATGATTAAAACCATAAACATATTCAAATGGGGTAATGCTAGTCATGCGATGAACAGTTCTATTATATGCAAACTCCATAATAGGTAATCAGTCAGCCCAAGTGCCGGACTTCCCTTTGGTCAAAGCTCGAAGAAGAGCTCCCAAGGTGTGATTAACAACCTCAGTTTGACCGTCAATCTGTGGATGATGTGATGTAGAAAACAACAGTTTGGTGCTAAGAGCACCCCACAAACACTTCCAAAAGTGACTCAAAAAATTAGCATCCCTATCACTAACAATAGTTCGAGGCACACCATGCAACTTTAATACATTATCAATGAACAAAGAAGCAACATGTTGTGCATCATCACATTTTTTACAAGGAATGAAATGAGCCATCTTAGAAAACCTATCAACAACCACATAAATGCTATCATGACCTCCCCTAGATCGCGGCAGCCCCATCACAAAATCCATCGAGATATCTACCCAAGGACTAGTAGGAACGGGTAAGGGAGTATACAAACCATGATTATTAGACCTAGACTTAGCTCTCTTACACTCAAAACACGCTCCACATATTCTCTCGACATCTCGCCTCATCTTAGGCCAATGGAATTGTTCCCCTAATATAGCTAAAGTCTTGTCTACCCCAAAGTGTCCCATCAAGCCCCCACGATGCCCCTCACGCACCAACAACTCTTGCCACGAGGACTCGGGTATACAAACTCTCCCCTTCTTAAAAAGGTACTCATCATGCCATTGATACTTTTCAACTCGCTGCCCACTAGTAATGGCATCATACACACTCTTAAGTTTAGGGTCATGATCATACATAGACTTATTACTCTCAAAACCCATCAACGTAGATGCTAACGTGATAGCCAAAGCAAACTTCCTAGATAGTGCGTCAGCTACTACATTCTCCTTTCCCTTCTTGTAATGAATCACGTAAGGGAAACTCTCAATGAACTCTACCCACTTGGCATGTCGTTTATTTAGCTTCTCTGGACCCCTAAGATGTTTGAGGGACTCATGATCACTCCTAATTACAAATTCCTTAGGCCATAAGTAATGTTGCCAATGAGCTAAGGCTCTCACGAGGGCATAGAACTCTTTGTCGTACGTAGAGTAATTCAAGGCAGCCCCCTTCAACTTCTCACTAAAATGGGCATTAGGCTTCCCATCTTGCATAAGAACACCTCCAATTCCCACCCCCAAGGCATCACACTCAATTTCAAATGCCTTACTAAATCAGGTAATTGTAACAACGGGGCAGAACTAAGCCTACGTTTCAACTCTTGGAAGGCACCTTCTTGCGGCTCCCCCCATACAAAAGGTGTTTCCTTTCTCACCAACTCCATGAGTGGTGCTGCTATGGTGCTAAAGTCGTTAACAAAGCGCCTGTAGAAACTAGTAAGTCCATGGAAACTTCTAACATGTGAAACAGTAGTAGGAGTAGGCCAATCTCTAATAGCTTCAACTTTAGATTCATCTACTTCAACACAACTTTCTCTACACAAAAGGCACACTTCTTGTAAGTAACATATAACTTTTCGGCTATTAATACTTCTAACACTTGCCTTAAGTGATCAACATGGTCATCTAAACTTCTACTATAAATCAGGATATCATCAAAGTAGACAACCACAAACTTATTAAGAAATAGTTTAAGCACATGATTCATTAATCGCATGAACGTACTAGGTGTGTTGGAGAGAACCAAAGGCATCACCAACCATTCATATAGACCAAAGTTGGTCTTGAATGCAGTTTTCCACTCATCACCCGGTTTCATACGGATTTGGTGGTAACCAGACCTAAGATCAATCTTAGAAAACACATTTGAACCACATAACTCATCTAGCATGTCATCTAACCTAGGGATAGGATGATGATACTTCACCGTTATCTTGTTGACGGCTCGACAATCAACACACATCCTCCAGGTGCCGTCTTTCTTTGGAACCAAGATCACGGGTACGGCAAACGGACTTAGACTCTCTCGAACTAGCCCTTTAGTCAATAGCTCATCCACTTGTCGTTGCAACTTCTTAGTATCTTGTGGATTGCTTCGATATGCTGGTTTGTTCGGAATTTGTGACCCCGGAAAAAATTCAATTTGGTGTTCTATCCCCCTCAATGGAGGTAGTCCACTCGGCATCTCCTCGGGAAACATGTCCCTGTATTCCTGCAAAACATCATTAACAACACTAGGCAAGGGGTGAAAGTTAGTACAAACTTCATCGTCACACTCAACCAAATCAACTCCCTTATCCTCCTCAATCTCCTCGTCACTCTCCAACTCACAAACAGTACTAAGGTAGAACCATCACTAGTTCCTTCTCCGGCGTGCTTCTGATTGCTAGAGGATCTTTCTATGTTCTCCAATCGGCTATTAATTGCCGTTAATTCGGCAAAGAGGTCGGCCAAAGTAATGTCAGTCACAACCTTTTCTCCTCCCGTAGCCATGTACCTGCAAAAGAAACAAGACTAGAGAATGTGTTAAGGTTAGTCAAAAATACTCTCTCTCACTTTTTTTGAATGACTCTTGGGTTCACTCAAATTCTCGGGTAGGATTTCACACTTGTCTTCAAATTGGCTTCCTCTAATTGACCAAGTTTCTTAGCGACCTTTCAAGTTCACAAGATCTATAGTTTCTTCGGGGTAGGTGAGTTTATCTGATTCGATAGGCGGACATCTTTTTAAGTGAGCACAAGAAGCCAAGAATTATATACGAAAGTGGAAATTCTGAGTTTTAGCACGAGATCCTACAAGCTCAAAGATTAGTAATTACTTAAGTAGGAAATTTTGTTTTTTAGGTTAATTTTTTTAAAATAAGGTTTTTACTAATTAAAAACATAGTACAAAAGTGGAGGGGGACATGGACCTTACCTCCCAAAAGAAAGTACATGTACTTATGGTCATCTTAACGTGTTGACTATAAGTACCTAGGTAATAGTAAGATGTTAGACTTATTGTAATGTGATGATTGTCCATTTTGTAGTGGACAGTCGTATGTACAAATTTTCCTAGGTCAGCTATACAAAAAAGTACATATGTTCCTATTGTGACCAAATGATTGTGAGATTTGGTCTTCCCTATGTACCTCTGACATAAATCAGTGCTACCAGAGTTTTGCAAAAAAATAGCAAAAGAGCACAAGTTGTCTTTAATTTCACTTTGTCTCCTCATGCAGGGAAAGCAAGGTTGAAGATATCCATCCATGTGTGTCTTGAGGCTGCTTGGTGGAGCTGTTGGATGTGGTTGTTTGTGACTATTAGTGTTGGGGCTGCTACTATGATGTATGTGTGTCCTGTTGTGCTTTGGGTCATTCATGTTGGTGTTGGCTTTGGCATTGCTGCTGTTTGTGGTGCAGTTGTTGTTCCTGTTGAAATTGTTGCTACCTGTATGATGGGGTTGAAGCGAGGTGGCCCAGTGAATGATGCTGAATCTGTTGTTGAGTTTGCTTTGATTGATGTTGTTGGCATTCTTACTTGTAGTATCCGTTGCTGCATGATGTGGTTTATTTGCGTTGCTGCTGTCTTGATTCAAACTGTTGTTGTTTCTGCTGATGCTGCCTGTAATGTTGCTTCTGCTACTGTGGCCATTTGAGGTGTATTTCTGCTGGACTGGAGGTTCACTGGATATGGTGCTGCTGTTTCTTCTGCTGCTTCTGTTGATGTTGCTTTTGCTTCTGGTACAGATATGGTTGGGTGCTTGTGTTTGTGAGAATTCTGAATTGTGATGTTCCAGTGAAGAGTATTGTGGGTATAGGAACATGATGATTGATGCAATTGCATTAGACTGAGCACTCGAGGTGCTAATACCACACAATGCAACTGCTCCAATAATCTGGTCCTATGTGGACAACTGCTTTTAAGCGGTCTATTGTTTCTGTGTATTTGTTGGCACTGTTGTTGATGTTGTATGCTTGGTTGTGTTGAAGGCTTAAAATGTTTTCTTTTTCCTGCTTTCATGTGATGATTTTCCCTGTTGTTGTTAGTGAGGATCTTGAGGTTCTTGCTGCTGGTTGTGCTGCGACCTATTTGTATTTCTGTTTTTCCTTATTTTGGCCTTGATGTTTTCTGCCTTCATGGTTTCTGCTAGAAGTTGCACCTCTGCTGTGATTGTATCCCCTTTAGAATTTGCTGCATTTGTGGGAATATTGTCACGACCCAAGCCGGAGGGTCGCGACTGGCACCCGGACCCTATTCGCCGAGTGTCGGCGTACCTTTCATCTTACCTTCCTTGTTATCTATAAGGTCAACGATGCCCGTTTGAATAGAAAACCATAATCATGATCAATTGAAATACCATACAATAATACATGATGCAACCTGTGTCGGAACAGGGCCCCGACATGCCCATAATGCCTATAACAAAATGCATACCGAGACTACGGCAAGTCCGAAGGATGGATCTCGCCAATATCCGCTGAACTGGACAGCCTACTGTAGTGGGGGAGCCTTGTCTATCTGTCTGTCCGGACCTGCAGCATGACATGCAGCGTCCGCAAATAAAAGGACGTCAGTGATAAAGTACTGTGTATGTAAGACGGGAAAACATAACATAAGAACAATAACATGTATCGGGATAAGAAACATAAAATCTGTACCATCTGAATGCCTCTGAGGGCGACTAACCATGAGATACCTGATGTGCACATGCATGTACATATATATACATCCTTTTTAAAATCATCATATACATACACCTCTGTGATCATCATATACATACACCTCTGTGGGCCTCATCTTCATCATACCCAACTGATCGGTGGTTGCACAATAGGTGCCTGCCCGGCCGACTATAGCGCGGCGCGGTAAAGTAAAACAGCTGTCGTCTATAGCGCGACTAAGTAGTGTAAAACATATATATATATATAGCTGCACAATAGGTGCCTGCCCGGCCGACTATAGCGCGTCTCGGTAGAGTAAAATAGATAATGCATGCTGGACTCATTGGAATCACAGTTTCAACCTTTCGGACTAGCGCAAGGTCAAAGAAGTAACATCAACATCGATCCTCCCATAAGGGGGAAACAATATAAGTACTACTACCTTCTAAGAGTAGAGTATCTTTGGGGCTCGTTCATTGCATTATGTACAATCTAAGTCGTGCAAAAGAAGAAAAGGGACAGTCTCACATACCTTGTATATACTTCCCAACCTCAAGTTATGAATATTCCACGACTCCTTAGTCTACAATAAGAGAAATGACACTACTGTTATCGTTTAAGCATTGTAACTATTATGTATCGACTGTAACTTATTTTGTGATAAAACGGACAGCACCTCCCCTGTATATATGACTTTCCACAAGTTAACACAATCACCAAACATCCCAAACAACATCAATAATAATCATATTAAGCCTCCCAAAACAGTCCATGCACAAGCCAATCGCTTCATACAAACGATGGCCACCATAGTCGTGTCAAACGACCCAGAAATGTTACGAAAAAACTATCAGCCCACAAACCTAATTCTATATGGTGTTTCTCCACACCCTTCCTCCTCCAAAACTCCACAAATCAGTAGTAAAACACGCAGCCTTACAGCAACACAAAACAGTCCACAAAACAGTCCGCTACACGTAAATAACTCTAACTCACGGCTTCCGATCACCGTCCCGTGAGTTCTTACATATATAGAACGACTTACCATGAATTAAAAGTAGAAAAGAATGCATGAAAGAGAGCAGTAAACTCACCTTACTTTTTGGATAACTCAGCCCTTGCTTTGGTTCTTCAAACTCTAGGTTTCACCCCCAATTAGAACTTGAAAGAGAGGGAAAATCGATTAGGGTTTGTGTGGGTTTCTGGGGAGGGGTTGCAGGGGTTCAATTTTGGTTTTGAAGGTCTGAAATAATAGTGAAATAACTAACTTTAAAAGCCCTTAAAATTCCTCTCTTGGCTGACTTGGGACTTTTAATTTAGTCCCCTAATTTTGGCAAGTAAGTGATGCACCTACTTGTCACCTACCAATCTGTGCAGGTCTGCGGAAATACAATTATCTCAATGCTCCGAGATCGTATAGACAAACGGTTTGATGCGTTGGAAACTAGACTCATAGACCTTTAATGTGGTAGGTATATCACCCCGTAATTCCTTGTAAATTGGGAGAAAAGCTCAGAAACATTTGACCTAACGTTAAAGTAAAATTGTGAACCTAAGTTGCGACAACTTTTGTCGACATTTGTTTCATAACTTGTTTGACTTCAAGACTTATGAAACGGACATAATATGATTCAAATAACTTAAAACATGACCTCTTGGTAATGTTAATCACCTCTCGATTTACCCGAAAATACGAGTTACAACATCCTTAACTCGTTTATCTTCTAATACTTGTTAACCACCCTTATACACCCTTGCATCATTTAAGACCAATAGGACAAAACTCTTATTATCTCAAAGGTAGTTCTCTCCTCGGACCTATGTAGACTATCTTACGGCGTAATCTAACGTGTACAAATATGGGTTATAACACCCTCCCCCCCCCTAGGAACATTCGTCCTCGAATGTAAGGGTTTACGGGGATCTTAACTCATTGTGGATTTCTGGCGGAAATCTCCGGCTGAGTTTTCTCTATTAAACGGACCCTAGCAAAAGTCGCAAGCAGTTAAACAAACCTATAGCCTTACAAGGTTATACAAAACATTATAGCTACGTACATTATCCGCATATCACCATTTGTATAAAGAAAGAGTATTCTCACGTTATTGCTTACCTCATAGAGACATTTCTCCTTTTAGTACGTCCTGCGTTCCCCCGGCACCCTCGTTATCTCCATGCTGGAACAGGTAAGGGTATTTAGACTTCATCTCATCCTCTGCTTCCCATGTCATCTCTTCTGTATTCTTATCCTTCCACAATACTTTAACGGAAGCTACATCCTTTGTTTTTAGCTTGCGGACTTGTCGGTCCAATATAGCTACTGACATTTCTTCATATGATAGATCCCTTGTAATTTGTACATCTTTGATAGGGAAGACCCGAGAAGGGTCTCCAATACATTTCCTCAACATAGATACGTGGAATACCGGATGGACAAATTCTAATTTAGATGGCAATTCTAACTCATAAGCAACCTGTCCAATTCGTCTAAAAATTTTGTACGGCCCGATATACCGCGGATTCAGTTTACCCTTCTTCCCAAAACGCATACCACCCTTCATCGGTGAGATCTTCAAGAAAACCCAATCAGCAACCTCAAATTCCAGGTCACGACGTCGGACATCGGCATAAGATTTTTGCCTGCTTTGGGCCGTCTTCAGTCGCTCTTGTATCACTTTCACCTTCTCAATGGCTTGGTGAATCAAGTCTGGCCCATATAATTCTGTCTCGCCGACTTCGAACCATCCAACCGGTGACCTACATCTCCTCCCGTACAGTGCCTCGTACGGAGCCAGTTTAATACTGAAATGGTAATTATTATTGTTGGCGAATTCTATGAGTGCTAGGTGATCATCCCAGTTCCCCTTGAAATATAGAACACATGCTCGTAGTATATCTTTAAGTGTCTGGATGGTACGTTCAACCTGTCCATTAGTTTGTGGATGGAATGCCGTACTGAGATTTACTTGTGGGCCTAAACCCTTCNTATATATATATATATATATACATGTCAGGCATGATATGGTTAGTCGCCCTCAGAGGCATTCAGATGGTACAGGTTGTGTCTCTTATCCTGATGCTTAATATTGTTCTTACATTATGTTTCCTGTCTTACATACTCAGTACATTATTCGTACTGACATCCTTTATTATGGACGCTGCATGTCGTGCTGCAGGTCCGAGCGGGCAGATAGACGAAGCTCCCCCACCACAGTAGACTACCCAGTTCAGCAGATATTGGCGAGTCCATCCTTCGGACTTGCCACAGTCTTGGTATGCATTTTGTTGTAGGCATTATGGGCATGTCGGGGCCCTGTTCCGACATAGGTTGCATTATGTACGTTTTTTTAGAGGCTCATAGACAAGTATCAATTTATGCATAGAAAAGCGATGGGTTGACCTATGTACAGTTGAATTTCCTTGTCGGCAAACGCATATATTTTGTTGTATGATTTTGCATTGCAGCCTTGTTGGCCATATTATGTATATAAGTATGTTCGTATCATGTTATGATGTCCCAGTTCATTATGGTTATTGTTCAAGATTGTATATATATGACAAGCCTTATAGATAATAAGTAAAGTCAGATGAAGGGTACGCCGGTGCCCGTTGAGTAGGGTCTGGTGCCAATCTTGGCCCTCCGGCTTGGGTCGTGACAGGGTTGCAGGGGTTCAATTTCGGTTTTGAAGGTCTGAAATAATAGTGAAATAACTGACTTTAAAAGCTCTTAAAATCTCTCTCTTGGCCGACTTGGGACTTTTAATTTTGTCCCCTAATTTTGGCAAGTAGGTGATGCACCTACTTGTCACCTACCAGTCTGCGCAGGTATGCGAAAATACAATTATCTCAATACTCCGAGATCGTATTGACAAATAGTTCGATGCGTTGGAAACTAGACTCATAAAAATTTAATTTGGTAGGAAGATCACCCTGTAATTCCTTGCAAATTAGAAGAAAAGCTCAGAAACATTTGACCTAACGTTTAAGTAAAATTGTGAACCTAAATTGCGACAACTTTTGTCGACTTTTGCTTCATAACTCATTTGACTTCAAGACTTATGAAACGGATGTTATATGATTCAAATACCTTAAAACATGACCTCTTGGTAATGTTAATCACCTCTCGATTTACCCGAAATACGAGTTACAACATCCTTAACTCGTTTATCTTCTAATACTTGTTAACCACCCTTACACACCCTTGCATCATTTAAGACCAATAGGACAAAACTCTTATTATCTCAAAGATAATTCCCTCCTCGGACCTATGTAGACTATCTTACGGCGTAATCTAACGTGTACAAATATGGGCTATAACACCCTCCCCCCTTAGGAACATTCGTCCTCGAATGTAAGGGTTTACAGGGATCTTAACTCATTGTGGATTTTTGACGGAAATTTCCGGCTGAATTTTCTCTATTAAACGGATCCTAGCAAACTCGCAAGCAGTTAAACCGACCTATAGCCTTACAAGATTATACAAAGCATTATAGCTACGTACATTGTCCGCATATCACCATTTGTATTAAGAAAGAGTATTATCACATTATTGCTTACTTCATAGAGACGTTTCTCCTTTTAATGTGTCCTGTGTTCCCCCGGTACCCTCATTATCTCATTGCTGGAACAGGTAAGGGTATTTAGACTTCATCTCATCCTCTGCTTCCCATGTCATCTCTTCCGTATTCTTGTTCTTCCACAATACTTTAAATGAAGCTACATCGTTTGTCCTTAGCTTGCGGACTTGTCGGTCCAATATAGCTACTGGCATTTCTTCATATGATAGATCCCTTGTAATTTGTACATCTTTGATAGGGACGACCCGAGAAGGGCCTCCAATACATTTCCTCAACATATATACGTGGAATACCGGATGGACAAATTCTAATTCAGATGGCAATTCTAACTCATAAGCAACCTGTCCAATTCGTCGAAGAATTTTGTACGGCCCGATATATCGCGGATTTAGTTTACCCTTCTTTCCAAAACGCATAACACCCTTCATCGGTGAGATCTTCAAGAAAACCCAATCACCATCCTCAAATTCCAGGTCACGACGTCGGACATCTGAATAAGATTTTTGCCTGCTTTGGGCTGTCTTCAGTCGCTCTTGTATCACTTTCACCTTCTCAATGGCTTGGTGAATCAAGTCTGGCCCATATAATTCTGTCTCGCCGACTTCGAACCATCCAACCGGTGACCTACATCTCCTCCCGTACAGTGCCTCGTACGGAGCCAGTTTAATACTGAAATGGTAATTATTATTGTTGGCGAATTCTATGAGTGCTAGGTGATCATCCCAGTTCCCCTTGAAATATAGAACACATGCTCGTAGTATATCTTTAAGTGTCTGGATGGTACGTTCAACCTGTCCATTAGTTTGTGGATGGAATGCCGTACTGAGATTTACTTGTGGGCCTAAACCCTTCTGGAAAGACCTCCAAAAGTTAGCCGTAAATTGAGCTCCTCTGTCTGAGATAATAGACGTTGGTACCCCATGAAGTCGGACAATTTCCTTGATGTACAGTTTTGCATAATCTTCAGTTGTGTAGGTTGTCTTAACTAGCAGAAAATGGGCACATTTTGTAAGTCGATCAACTATTACCCAGATGGAGTCAAACTTATGATAAGAGCAAGGTAACCCAACAATGTAATCCATATTAATCACCTCCCATTTCCAGGTCGGAATTTCTATATTTTGGAGCAGTCCACCAGGTTTCTGATGTTCTACCTTTATCTGTTGGCAATTGGGGCACTGGGCTACAAATTCGGCGATGGACCTTTTCATACCTTCCCACCAATACTGCTCCTTGACGTCATGATACATCTTTGTTGAGCCAGGATGGATGGAATACCGGGATTGATGAATTTCCCTCATAATCTTCTCTCGTAATCCTGCTACATTAGGCACACATAATCGGTTTTGACACCTCAGTGTTCCATCCCCTGCAATTTCAAAAGCTGAGATTTTTCCTTGCTGAATACTCTCTTTCAACCGCATCAACGTGGGATCTTCGTACTGCCGTGATTTTGCTTCAGCCACGAGAGATGATTCTAATGTGTTATGCACAACAATACCTCCGTCCTCGGAGTCCAACAATTTAATTCTCATACTGGCTAGCTGATAAAGCTCTTTAGTCAACCTTTCTCTACTTGACTCAATGTGTACTAGGCTGCCCATTGACTTACGACTGAGAGCGTCTGCCACAACATTGGCTTTACCGAGATGGTACAATATCTCGACATCATAATCTTTCAGTAATTCAAGCCACCTATGCTGTCTCATGTTCAACTCCTTCTGTTTGAAGATGTATTGTAAACTTTTGTGATCTGTGTATATGTCAACATGGACACCGTATAAATAGTGCCGCCAAATCTTTAAAGCATAAATTACTACAGCCAATTCCAAATCATGAGTCGGGTAATTATTTTCATGCTTCTTTAATTGTCTTGATGCATAAGAAATTACCTTCCCATGTTGCATCAATACGCACCCCAAACCTACACCTGAAGCATCACAATACACCACATACCCTTATGTTCCTGCTGAGAGGGTAAGTACTAGCGCGGAGGTCAACCAATCTTTTAGTTCTTGGAAACTATGCTCACAAGCGTCGGACCATTGGAACTTGGTAGCTTTCCGTGTCAACTTAGTCAATGGGGCTGATATAGAGGAAAATCCTTCTACAAACCTCCTATAATATCCTGCTAGCCCTAGAAAACTGCGGACCTCTGACGGTGTTGTAGGTCTTGGCCAATTTTTCACAGCATCGATCTTTTGAATGTCAACACTAATACCCTCATCAGATATCACATGGCCAAGGAATGCTACAGAGTTTAGCCAGAATTCACATTTGGAGAGCTTAGCATACAACTTACGATCCCGAAGGGTCTGTTATCCGCAAGTGGCCCGTATGTTCTGTCTCTGAATGAGAATACACCAGAATATCATAAATGAATACAATCACGAACACATCAAGATAGGGCCTGAATACACTATTCATGAGATCCATAAAAGCTGTTGGGGCATTTGTTAGCCCAAACGACATTACCAAGAACTCAAAATGCCCATATCTTGTCCGGAAGGCTGTTTTTGGAATATCCTTCTCCTTCACCCTCACCTGGTGATAGCCTGAACGTAAGTCAATCTTGGAAAAATACCTGGCACCCTGGAGTTGGTCAAACAGGTCGTCAATCCTTGGAAGTGGATATTTGTTCTTTATAGTAAACTTATTCAACTGTAGATAATCGATACACATCCTTAACGACCCATCTTTTTTTCGCACAAATAAGACTGGTGCACCCCAAGGTGAAGTGCTAGGCCTAATGAAGCCCTTATCTAGCAAGTCCTCCAACTGCACCTTCAACTCTCGCAATTCTGTCGGGGCCATCCTGTATGGAGGGATAAAGATCGGTTGAGTGTCCGGCAACAGATCAATGCTAAACTCAATCTCCCTTTTAGGAGGAAGACCTGGGAGTTCATCTGGGAAAACATCCGTAAACTCATTGACCACGGGGATTGATTGTAGGGTAGGCGGCTTCGCCTCCGCATCCCTAACGCGAACGAGATGATAAATGTAACCCTTTGAGATCATCTTCCTTGCCTTAAGATAGGAAATAAACATACCTTTCGGCGTAGCAATGTTCCCCTTCCATTCGATGACGGGTTTACCAGGAAACTGAAACCTAACCCTCTTCGTACGACAATCAACATTTGCATAGCATGAGGCCAACCAGTCCATTCCCATCATCACATCGAAATCAACCATTTCTAGCTCAAACAAATTCGCCGAGGTTTAACGACTACAAATCGTCACGGTGCAACCTCTATATACCCTTCTAACAACCACAAATCTCCTATTGGAGTAGATACCGCAAATGGTTTACTTATTAATTCGGGTTTGACGCCAATCTTATCAGCCACAAGAGGTGTAACATATGATAATGTAGATTCCAGATCAATCAACGCATATACATCATAAAGAAACACAGACAATATACCTGTAACAACATCCGGAGATGACTCGAGATCCTGCCCACCTACTAGAGCATAGGTTCGATTTTGAGTACCACTCGAGCTCGGCATTCCACCTCTACCTCTGCCACGACCTGTCGGCTGCTGAAATCCCCGTGCTGGAGGTCAAACTGATAAGGAAGAACCAACCACAGATCCAGTCGGTTGAGCCATACCACCACGTCCTCTGTTAGGACAATCCCGCCTCATATGGCCAGGCTGTCCGCAAGAATAGCACACATCGGAACCTTGACGACACAGTCCAACGTGGGCCTTGCCGCACTGATCAGAACGAGGTGTTAGGGGTTTTGTCTGACTAGTATCCCTGTAATGTTGCGAGCCTGATACCCGCGAACTCTGACCTGGACCCGAATAGGTATATTGATCATATCGAGGTCTCTGAAACTGTGGAGGAGCACTAGCTACAGGTGGTACCGAACACCTCGAAAACTGGGACCTGACATTACCTCTGAAGTCACCACAATACCCTACAAATCTCGCCCTCTTATGTTGGCCCCTATCCTGCTCCCTGTATGTTCTTTGCTGGCGCTTACGATCCTCTAGTGTCTGGGCATAAGCCTGAATATGGGAAATATCCATGCCCTCTATCAAGGAGGCTGTCGTGCACTCATTTATCAGATGTGGTCCCAATCCGTTCACGAACAGGTGCACCCTATCACTTATCTCGGCCACTATATAGGGAGCATACCTTGCTAAAGAATCAAACTACATACTATACTCTCGCACACTCATATTACCTTGTCGAAGGTTCAAGAACTTATCAGCTCTAGCTCGTCATATCTCAACTGGCAGGTAGTGACGAAGGAACGCCTCAGAAAATTCCTTCCACACAGGTGGGGGAGCATTCAGACCCATGGATCTCTCCAAACTATCATACGAGAAAATTGCCAAATCCCGTAACCGATAAGAAGCCAATTCTACTGCCTCCGTATCGTTAGCATGCATAACCCACAGTGTACGATGAACCCGATCAATAAAAGTCTGGGGGACCTCCTTGGGGTCTGATCCGGTAAACACTGGAGGATCTAGATTAATAAAATCCCGAACTCTCGCACTAACCGGTTTATCAGTAGCACTGGTATTCTGCCTCTGAGCCTGAGCAGCTACCAAGCTAGTCAACAACTGTACCGCTGTTACAACCCGTAAATTTATACATTAGAATACACTGTGAAATAGTTTGCATATGAGGACCCAAGAACTCGGAAAATAGTTTAAAGTTAAGAAAAAGAACAAAGGTGTCGCATAGCTAGATATGCGAACCGCAAAGCACAAATGCGAACTGCATATCCAGCGCCAAGATCGCAAAGTGAGACAGATTTCTAGGATGAGATTGTGTCAAGTATGCGTCCAGTATGCGGACCGCATAATGCAAATGCCGACCGCAAATGTGACACCTTCCATCGCAGAATGGAACAGAGTTTTGGGCTGAATCCGTGTCTGAAATGCGACCAGAATGCGATCGCATTGTTGAAATGGCGAACCGCAAATCTGGCCCTTCTACGTCACATAATGCAACAGATTTTTGGGGTGAGATTTGCGACCAGAATGCGAACCGCATATCCTGTTTGCTGTGGGTATGCGATCGCGAACCTGAAATTTGTCAGGTACGTGTACCACTTATTGCCAGGCCTATAAAAGGGACCCAAACCCATCCCTCCTTCGTTTTTCTGAGTCCAAGCATAGTAGAAGGCCCCAAACGACCCCTCTCAAAGCCCCACCCCTACACAACCAATTTTCCTCTCTTCCAAACTATAAATTGAAGAAGGAAAGCAAGAAATTGAAGAACTAAGAGGGAACCCTAGCTGAGTTTTCCTCCTCCTATGAACCCACATTGAGGGCAAAACCTAGAATTCAAGGAATCAAAGAAGAGAATTAAATAATTCACATGCAAGGTAAGTTACTACTCCCTTTCATGAAATTCTCCCTTGAACATTCGTGATAAGTGGTTGCATGCCTGTAAGAACTTATGGGAAAATGACTAGAAGCCATGAAATCGAAATAAGCATGGTTAAACGGAATGGGTCATGATTATTAGGGGTAGTAAACGGGTTGCATGTGCTGTAAATACGTTTGATGAGGTTTAAGGGAGGAATGGGGTAGAGAAGCACCACATGAATTTAAGAGATTGTGGTTAATGATAGCCATCACGCGTAGTGAGTAACGATTGAACTGTTCCTTAAATGTAGACTAAGGAACTGTAGCAAATTACGTAGCTCGAGAACTGGCGCAGTAAGTACCAGGTATGTAAGACTATACCGTTCTTTCTTTTGCACGACTCCTATTGAATACAATGCCCTGAACAAGCCCCAAAAGTATACTCTATTCCTAGAAGTTAGGAATTTCTTGTATTGTTTCCCTCTAAGGAAGAATTGCTCTTGTTGTTATGATATTAATGCCGGTGGTAATCCTTGAGTTTTATAAAGCTCACGTTAAGGAGGTATTCTTATATATGTGTGATAGAAGGGATAACAAATGTATGTCACTAAAAAGGGTCTGGAACGCATGTTTATAAATGAGCTCGCAATGTATTACGTGTATATATGTGTGATTGAATTCGTATGACCGCGCCTAATGAAGGCCGGGTATGTTATGACCGCGCCTAGTACGGCCGGGTAAGGCATGCTATGATATGATAATGATGAGCCCATAGAGGCATATGATAACGAGCCCACAGAGGCGTACGATGACGATGAGCCCAGGAAGGTGTATGTGATTGTATGAGGTAACGATTATGTAACGACTACGGTAACAATAAATGTATATGAAAATGACAAGCCCACAGAGGCAAGAGTATAAGACGATAATGATGGTAATAAAAATGTATATGATAATGTTATAAAGGTTATATGTTTCTATCCTGATGCTTATATCATTTCTCTTATATTGTGTTTCCTGTCTTACATACTCAGTACATTATCCGTATTGACGTCCTTTATTCGTGGGCGTTGCATGTCGTGATGAAGGTCCTAATAGATTGATAGACGGAGCTCCCTCAGCACAGTAGGCAACCAGTTCAGCAGATATCGGCAAGATTCATCCTTCGGACTTGCTACAGCCTTGGTATGCATTTTGTATAGGCAATGTGGGCATGTCGGGGCCCTGTTTCGACGTAGGTTGTATAGTGTCTGTTCTTCTAGAGGCTCAATAGACAAATGTTGATGTATGTATGTATAGACCAGTGTTGGGCCGACCCACGTACGGTTGTATTGCCTCGTCGGCATATGTAATATATTGTATGGTTTTGCATCGTAGCCCCGTTGGCGCACTATGTATACGAGCATGTTCATGTTATGATATGACGTTCCCGCCTAATGTGACGTTGTTTAAAACTGCATGCGTATGACGGTCTTTGTAGATAACAAAGAACGTAAGATAGCAGATATGAGGGGCATGCCGGCACTCTGCAAGCAGGGTCCAGTGCCCTGTCGCGCCCTCTAGTTGGGTCGTGACAGAAATTGGTATCAGAGCAAGGTCGTGTCCTAGGGATTGTTTACGAGCCGTGTCTAGTAGGGTCTTGATTATGGGTGTGTTGCGCGCCACATTCTATAATCAGGAGGCTACCTGACATTTAGGAATGTTACCTTCTTTCGGAATCTAGATCGTGCATAGAGCTGAGTCGTAAGTGTTCATCTCTAACACTTGCCTTGTTTTCCTACAGCGATGCCTTCGGCTAGGAAGCAAGAAAATAGTGGACGACTCAATATAAATGCCGGGGAAGGGACCAGTCAGGTGCCCCATGCAGTGGAGGGCCAAAGTGAGACGCCTTCTCAGACTTCCTCTACTCCTCCTCCCCCAGAGGATATTAGAAGCCGCCCAGCTTCCCGGTGCCTTCTTCTGATGCTATGGACCGGGACCTGAGGACTGCGGTGCAATTGTTGACTAACCTGGTAGCTTCTCAGGCTCGTAGGCAGAATGCCGGTACTGCTGAGAGACCCGTCAGTACGAGGGTCTGTGACTTCATTAATTTGGATCCTCCAGTGTTTACCGGGTCTGATCCTAAGGAAGACCCGCAAGATTTCATTGATCAAATACACCGCACACTGCGGGTCATGCATGATAGTGACACAGAGGCAGTAGAACTGGCTTCTTACCGACTACGGAACTTAGCAGTGTTCTGGTACGATGGTTGGGAGAGATCCAGGGGTCCAAATGCTCCCCCACCCGTATGGAATGAATTTTCTGAGGCGTTCCTTCACCACTACCTGCCAGTTGAGGTACGTCAAGCCAAGGCCGTTAAGTTCTTCAACCTTAAGCAGGGAAATATGAATGTACGAGAGTACAGTATGCAGTTTGACTCTCTGGCAAGGTATGCTCCCCACATGGTGGCAGAGATGAGCGACAGGGTTCACTTATTCGTGAACGGATTGGGACCGCATTTAATAAATAAATGCAAAACGGCCTCCTTGATAGAGGGCATGGATATCTCCCGCATCCAGGCGTATGCCCAGACCATAGAGGACCGTAAACGCCAACAAAGGGCGGACAGGGAACAAGAGAGAACCCAACATAAGAGAACAAGAGTTGCGGGGTATTCTGGTGACTCCATAAGTAGTGTGAGGCCCTATTCTTCGAGGAGTTCGGCACCACTCGCGTCTAGTGCCCCTCGATAGTTCCAGGGTTTGCGGCCATCAGGCTCGCTATATCACAGGGCTACTAATCAGCTGAGATCCTCAGTGCCTCGTTGTGAGCAGTGCGGCAGGACCCACTTTGGACCTTGCCGTCGGGGTTCGGATGGATGTTATTACTGCGGACAACCCGGTCACATGATGCGGGACTATCCTCACAGGAGGGATGGTGGCATGGCTCACCAAACTGGATCTGTGGCTGGTTCTTCCTTATCTATTTGACCTCCAGTACGAGGCCCTCAGCAGCCAGCAGTTCGTGGCGGAGGCAACGGTGCAATGCCGGGCCCAAGAAGTGTTCAAAACAGAATATATGCTCTAGCGGGCCGACAGGACCTTGAGTCATCTCCGAATGTTGTCACAGGTATATTATCAGTGCTTTCTCAAGATGTGTATGCATTGATTGATCCCGAGTCCACGTTATCTTATGTTACACCCCTTGTGGATGATAAATTCGATATTGCACCTGATTTAATAAGCAAGCCCTTTGTGGTATCCACTCCAATAGGAGATTCTGTGATTTCTAGAAGAGTATATAGAGGTTGCACTGTGACGATCTGTAATCGTCAAACCTCGGAAGATCTAATTGAGTTAGAAATGATCGACTTCGATGTGATAATGGGAATGGACTGGTTTGCATCGTGCTATGCCAGTATCGATTGTCATACAAAGGTGGTTAGATTTCAATTTCCTGATGAACCCGTCCTTGAATGGAAGGGGAACGTTGCTACGCCGAAAGGTAGGTTTATTTCCTACCTTAAGGCGAGGAAGATGATCTCCAAGGGTTGTATTTACCATCTTGTTCGCGTTATGGACGCGGAGGCAAAGTCGCCTATTCTACAGACAATTCCAATAGTCAACGAATTTTCGGATGTCTTTCCAGATGAACTTCCAGGTCTTCCACCTGAAAGGGAGATCGAGTTTGGCATCGATGTGTTGCCTGATACTCACCCAATTTCTATTCCTCCATATAGAATGGCCCCAGCAGAGTTGCGGGAGTTGAAGGTACGGTGGAAGGACTTACTGGATAAAGGCTTCATTAGGCCTAGCACTTCACCTTGGGATGCGCCAGTCTTGTTCGTACGAAAGAAAGACGGATCGTTACGGATGTGTATCGATTATCATCAGTTGAATAGGGTCACCGTAAAGAATAAGTATCCACTTCCAAGGATTGATGACCTCTTCGACCAGCTCCAGGGAGCCAGATATTTCTCCAAGATCGACCTGCGCTTAGGGTATTTTCAGTTAAGGGTCAAGGAGAAAGACATTCCAAAAACAGCTTTCCGAACTAGATATGATCATTTTGAGTTTCTAGTAATGTCACTCGGGCTAACAAATGCCCCGGCTGCTTTCATGGATCTCATGAACACTGTATTCAGACCTTATCTTGATATGTTCGTGGTGGTATTTATTGATGATATCCTGGTGTATTCCCGTTCAGAGGCAGAACATATGGGTCACTTGCGGATAGTATTTCAGACCCTTCGAGACCACAGGTTATATGCAAAGCTCGCCAAATGTGAGTTTTGGTTGAACTCAGTGGCATTCTTAGGCCACGTGATATCTGATGCAGTCAAGAATTGGCCAAGGCCTACTACGCCATCGGAAGTCCGTAGCTTCTTGGGGTTGGCAGGGTATTACAGGCGGTTTGTAGAAGGATTCTCTTCTATATTGGCACCATTAACTAAGTTGACCCAGAAGGCTGCCAAATTTCAGTGGACAGATGGTTGCGAGCGGAGTTTTCAAGAGCTGAAAGATCGATTAACATCCGCTCCAGTCCTTGCTCTCCCTAACGGGGCCGAAGGTTATGTGGCGTATTGTGATGCCTCTGGCATAGGGTTGGGATGTGTCTTGATGCAGCATGGGAGGGTAATTGCATACGCTTCAAGACAATTGAAGAAGCATGAAAAGAACTACCCAACCCACGATTTGGAATTGGCTGATGTGGTATATGACTTAAAGACATGGCGACACTATTTATACGGTGTCCATGTCGACATCTACACAGACCATAAAAGCCTACAATACATCTTCAGTCAAAAAGAGTTGAATTTGAGACAACGACGTTGGCTTGAATTACTGAAAGACTACGACGTTGAAATATTGTATCATCCGGGCAAGGCCAATGTTGTGGCCGACGCCCTCAGTCGTAAGTCAATTGGAAGTTTAGCACATGTTGAAGCAGGTAAACGAAGTTTAACCAAGGAACTTCATCAGCTAGCCAAATGAGAGTCAAATTGTTAGACTCCGAAGATGGAGGTATTGTTGTACATAACACATCTGAATCATCTCTCGTAGCCGAAGTGAAAGCACGGCAATACGAAGATCCCACCTTGATGCGATTGCGAGAGGGCATTCAGCAAGGTAGGATCTCAACTTTTGAGATCGCAGGAGATGGGACCTTGAGGTGTCAAGGCCGATTATTTGTGCCTAATGTAGCAAAATTGCGAGAGAGGATCATGAGGGAAATTCTCCAATCCAGGTATTCCATCCTGGCTCAACAAAAATGTATCATGATGCCAAGGAGCAGTATTGGTGGAATGACATAAAGAGATCACTCGCAGAATTTGTAGCTCAGTGTCCTAATTGCCAACAGGTAAAGACAGAACATTAGAAACCTGGTGGATTGCTCCAAGATATAGAAATTCCAACTTGGAAATGGAAGGTGATTAACATGGACTTCATTGTTGGATTACCTCGCTCCAATCGTAAGTTTGACTCGATCTGGGTGATAGTGGATCGACTTACCAAATGTGCTCATTTCCTGCCAGTTAAGACCACCTACACAGCTGAAGATTATGCAAAGTTGTACATCAAGGAAATTGTTAGAATTCATGGGGTGCCAATGTCTATCATATCAGACAGAGGAGCCCAATTCACAGCTAACTTCTGGAAGTCTTTTCAGAAGGGTTTGGGTACACAAGTAAATCTCAGCACAGCTTTTCATCCGCAAACCGACTGGCAGGCTGAACGAACCATTCAGACCCTGGAAGATATGCTAAGAGCATGTGTCTTGGATTTCCAAGGTAGTTGGGATGACCATCTTCCACTTATAGAGTTTTCCTAAAATAACAGCTACCACTCCAGTATAAAGATGGCCCCATATGAGGCATTGTACGGGAGGAAGTGTAGATCGCCAATTGGGTGGTCGAAGTTGGTGAAACTGAGCTGTATGTGCCGGATTTGATCCACCAAGCCGTTGAGAAAGTGAGAATGATACAGGGACGATTGAAGACAACACAAAGTAGGCAAAAGTCCTATTCTGATGTCCGACGGCGTGATTTAGAGTTTCAAGTTGGTGACTGAGTATTCCTGAAAATCTCGCCAATGAAGGGTGTCATGCGCTTTGGGAAGAAAGGTAAACTGAGCCCAAGATACATCGGTCCGTACAGAATCTTTCGACGAATCGGACATGTTGCCTATGAATTAGAGCTACCATCCGAAATGGAAATTGTCCATCTGGTGTTTCGTGTGTCCATGTTGAGGAAATGAATCAGAGACCCTTCTCGGGTCGTCCTAATCCAAGACATACAGATTGCAGAGGATCTAACATATGAAGAGGTACCAGTGGCCATATTGGACCGACAAATCCGCAAACTAAGGACAAAAGATGTAGCTTCCGTTAAAGTGCTATGGAGGAACAGGAACGTGGAGGAGATGACATGGGAAGCGGAAGAAGAGATGAAAGCTAAATATCCATACCTGTTCCACAATGTATAATGATGGTGCCGAAGAAACACATAATGCATTAAAAGGAGAAGCGTCCGTGTGAGGTAAATAGAAACTTGAGATACTCTTCATTATTACCTTTCCTTTAATGCTGGGATTCAGTGGCGTCCGAACGAAGTAAATGGAACTCGAACCCCTCTACAATATTACCTTTCATTGGATGGCGGCCTACGCTGGCCTCCATAGATCCCTACATTCGGGGACGAATGTTCCTAAGGGGGGAGAGTGTTACAACGCGTAAATTTGTATATTAGAATACACTGTGAAATAGTTTGCATATGAGGACCCAAGAACCCGAAAAATAGTTTAAAGTTAAGAAAAAGAATAAAGGTGTCGCATAGCTAGATATGCGAACCGCAAAGCACAAATGCGGACCGCATATCCAGCGCCAAGATCGCAAAGTGAGACAGATTTCTGGGCTGAGATTGTGTCAAATATGCGTCCAGTATGCGGACCGCATAATGCAAATGCCGACCGCAAATGTGACACCTTCCATCGCAGAATGGAACAGAGTTCTGGGCTGAATCCGTGTCTGAAATGCGACCAGAATGCGATCGCATTATTGAAAATGCGAACCGCAAATCTGGCCCTTCTGCGTCGCATAATGAAACAGATTTATGGGGTGAGATTTGTGACCAGAATGCGAACCGCATATCCTGTTTGCGGTGGGTATGCGATCACGAACCTGAAATTTGTCAGGTACGTGTACCACTTATTGCCAGGCCTATAAAAGGGACCCAAACCCGTCCCTCCTTCATTTTTCTGAGTCCAAGCATAGTAGAAGGCCCCAAACGACCCCTCTCAAAGCCCCACCCCTACACAACCAAATTTTCTCTCTTCCAAACTCTAAATTGAAGAAGGAAAGCAAGAAATTGAAGAACTAAGAGAGAACCCTAGCTGAGTTTTCCTCCTCCTACGAACCCACATTGAGGGCAAGACCTAGAATTCAAGGAATCAAAGAAGAGGATCAAATAATTCACATGCAAGGTAAGTTACTACTCCCTTTCATGAAATTCTCCCTTGAACATTCGTGATAAGGGGTTGCATGCCTGTAAGAACTTATGGGAAAATGACTAGAAGCCATGAAATCGAAATAAGTGGGGTTAAACGGAATGGGTCATGATTATTAGGGGTAGTAAATGGGTTGCATGTGCTGTAAATACGTTTGATGAGGTTTAAGGGAGGAAGGGGGTAGAGAAGCACCACATGAATTTAAGAGATTGTGGTTAATGATAGCCATCACGCGTAGTGAGTAACGATTTCCTTAAATGTAGATTAAGGAATTGTAGCAAATTGCGTAGCTCGAGAATTGACGCAGTAAGTACCAGGTATGTAAGACTATACCGTTCTTTCATTTGCACGACTCCTATTTAATACAATGCCATGAACGAGCCCCAAAAGTATACTCTATTCCTAGAAGTTAGGAATTTCTTGTATTGTTTCCCTCTAAGGAAGAATTGCTCTTGTTGTTATGATATTAATGCTGGTGGTAATCCTTGAGTTTTATAAAGCTCACGTTAAGGAGGTATTCTTATATATGTGTGATTGAAGGGATAATAAATGTATGTCACTAAAAAGGGTCTGGAACGCATGTTTATAAATGAGCTCGCAATGTATTACGTGTAAATATGTGTGATTTAATTCGTATGACCGCGCCTAATGAAGGCCGGGTATGTTATGACTGCGCCTAGTACGGCCGGGTAAGGCATGCTATGATATGATAATGATGAGCCCACAGAGGCATATGATAACGAGCCCACAGAGGCGTATGATGACGTTGAGCCCAGGGAGGCGTATGTGATTGTATGAGGTAACGATTATGTAACGGTTACGGTAACAATAAATGTATATGAAAATGACAATCCCACAGAGGCAAGAGTATGTGTCACGACCCAAGCCGGAGGGTCGCGACCGGCACCGGACCCTACTCAACGGGCGCCGGCGTACCCTTCATCTAACTTTCCTTATTATCTATAAGGCTTGTCATATGCATATAATCTCGAACAATAATTATAATGAACCGAGACGTCATGCCATGATACGAACATACTTATACACATAATATGGCCCATAAGGCTACAATGCAAAACCATAAAATAAAACATATACGTTTGCCGACAAGGCAATTCAACTGTACACAAGCCAACCCATTCCTTGTCTATGCATAAATTGACACTTGTCTATGAGCCTCGACAAAAACGTACATAATGCAACCTACGTCGGAACAGGGCCCCGACGTGCCCATAATGCCTACAACAAAATGCATACCAAGACTGTGGCAAGTCCGAAGGATGGATCTCGCCAATATCCGCTGAACTGGACAACCTACTGTAGTGGGGGAGCCTCGTCTATCTGTCAGTCCGGACCTGCAGCACGACATGCAGCGTCCACAAATAAAGGACGTCAGTACGGATAATGTACTGAGTATGTAAAACAGGAAACATAATGTAAGAACAATAATAAGCATCAGGGTAAGAGACATACAACCTGTACCATATGAATGCCTCTGAGGGCGACTAACCATGTTATGCTTGACATGCATATGCATATACATATATTTATATCCTTTTGAAAATCATCATATACATATATACGCCTCTGTGGGCCATCATCATCTCATACATATGCCTCTGTGGGCCTCCTCATCATCATACCCAACTGATCAGTGGTTGCACAATAGGTGCCATACCCGGCCGACTATAGCGCGGCTCGGTAGAGTAACATAGCTGTCGACTATAGCGCGACTAAGTAGAGTAAAACATATACGTATGTATAGTTGCACAATAGGTGCCATACCCGGCCGACTATAGCGCGGCTCGGTAGAGTAACATAGCTGTCGACTATAGCGCGACTAAGTAGAGTAAAACATATACATATGTATAGTTGCACAATAGGTGCCATACCCGGCCAACTATAGCGCGGCTCGGTAGAGTAAAATAGATAATGCATGCTGGACTCATAAGGGTCATACTACCATGGTGAAATAATAACATATCAATCCTCCCATAAGAGGGGAAACAATATACGTACTGCTACCTTCTAAGAGTAGAGTATCTTTGGGGTTCGTTCATTGCATTGTGTACAGTCAGAGTCGTGCAAAAGAAGGAAAAGGATAGTCTCACATACCTTGCAATACTTCGCAATCTCAAGCTATGAAACTTCCACGACTTCTTAGTCTACAATAAGAGAAAGGACACTAGCGTTATCGTTCAGGCGTCGCAACTACTATGTATCGACTGTAACCTATTTTGCAATAAAACGGACAGCACCTCCCCTATATATATGACTTCACACAAGTCAAAACAGCCACCAAACAGCCAAACAACATCAATAAGAATCATATTGAACCTCCCAAAACAGTCCACACACAAAC
>MCJB01051931.1:1613-16759 GCA_002018475.1 Nicotiana obtusifolia
AAATCTTTAAAGCATGAACTATGGCAGCCAGCTCCAAATCATGCACGGGATAGTTCTTCTCATGAGGCTTCAACTGACGAGAAGCATAAGTAATAACTCTACCCTCCTGCATTAATACACAACCAATCCCAATTCTTGAGGCATCACAATATACGGTATACGAACCTGAGGCTGATGGTAGAACCAATACTGGAGCTGTGGTTAAGGCTGTCTTGAGCTTTTGAAAGCTCTCCTCACACTTGTCCGACCATACAAATGGAACACCCTTTTGAGTCAATTTGGTCAAGGGCGATGCGATGGATGAGAATCCCTGAACAAACCGGCGATAATAGCCTGCCAACCCAAGAAAGCTACGAATCTCTGTGACTGAGCACGGTCTAGGCCAACTCTGAACCGCCTCTATCTTCTTTGGATCAACCTGAATACCCTCGCTGGACACTACGTGCCCCAAGAAATCCACTGAGTCGAGCCAATACTCACACTTGAAAAATTTTGCATAAAGCTTCTCCTCCCTCAGTCTCTGCAATACAACCCGCAGATGTTCTGCGTGCTCTTCCTGGCTACGGGAGTATACCAGAATATCATCAATAAATACTACCACGAACGAATCCAGATAAGGCCGAAATACATTGTTCATTAACTGCATGAACACTGCTGGGGCATTGGTTAGCCCGAAAGACATAACAAGAAACTCATAGTGGCCATATCTAGTCCGGAAAGCAGTCTTAAGAATATCTGCATCCCTGATCTTTAACTGGTGATATCCTGAACGAAGATCAATCTTAGAGAACACTCGTGCTCCCTGAAGCTGGTCAAATAAGTCATCGATACGAGGCAAAGGATATTTGTTCTTGATTGTTACTTTGTTTAGCTGCCTATAATCGATGCACATTCTCATCGTGCCATCTTTCTTTTTCACAAATAGAACCGGTGCACCCCAAGGTGACATACTAGGCCGAATGAACCCCTTATCTAGGAGTTCCTGAAGTTGCTTTCAACTCCTTCAACTCTGCTGGTGCCATACGATACGGTGGAATAGAGATGGGCTGAGTGCCCGGCACCAGGTCAATGCCAAAATCAATATCCCTGTCCGGTGGCATGCCCGGCAGGTTTGCAGGAAATACATTAGGAAAATCCCGCACAACTAGAACAGAATCGATGCTTGGAGTCTCAGCTCCAACATCCCTCACAAACGTTAGGTATGCAAGACAACCCTTCCCAACCATACACTGGGCTTTCAAGTATGATATCACCCTATTAGGAATATAATCAGTCACGCCACGCCACTCGATCCGCGGCACACCCGGCATGGCTAAAGTAACTGTCTTAGCATGACAGTCTGAAATAGCACGACATGGAGATAGCCAATCCATGCCCAAAATGACATCAAATTCTACCATGCTTAGTAGCAATAGATCCACTCGGGTCTCCAGACCCCCAATAGTTACTACACACGACTGATACACACGGTCTACAACAATAGTGTCGCCCACCGGGGTAGACACATGAACAGGTACAGCAAGAAACTCCCGGGGCGTACTCAAATAATGAGCAAAATATGAGGACACATATGAATAAGTGGAACCAGGATCAAATAATATAGAGGCATCTCTGTGGCAAACCGAAACAATACCTGTAATAACGACATCTGAAGCACTGGCATCTGTCCTGCCTGGAATAGCGTAGAATCGGGCCTGGCCACCGCCTGCTCGACCTCCCCCTCTGGGGCGACCTCTGGCTGCCTGACCTACCCCCCTAGCTGGCTGGGCTGGTGGTAAGGTAGCTGGAGCAGAAGTCGAGGGCTGACCCTTTGGTTGGGACGATCTAGCAGCAAAGTGAGGACACTGCCTCCGCAAGTGGCCCATCTCGCCACACTCATAACAGCTCCCTGGTGCTCTAGCAAATGCACTCGGCATAGAAGGACCCTGGGCCGACGGAGCATGGGCTGGAAGGGCGCTGAGTGATGACTAACCCTGCTGCAAACCATGATAACCACGACCTGCAAATGCCCCACGATAATCTGGACGGGCTGGCTGAGCAGGCCTGAAGGAACGACCTCTACCCTGCTGAAACTGGCCCCTCGAAGGAGCACCACTATAACTGCCCGATCCTCGAGGCCTCTTAGCCTCCCTCTCTTCTCGCTCCTGACGGCGAACCGTCTCAATTTCGCGAGCTATATCAACCACCTCCTCGAAGGTAGCACCCAATACTCTCTCCCTGGTCATGAGGATACGGAGATAATAGTTAAGGCCATCCACAAACCTCCTGATCCTTTCACGATCAGTCGGTACTATCCAGACGGCATGTCGAGCCAACTCAGAAAATCTTGACTCATATCGTGACACAGTCATATCCCCCTGTCGCAGCCATTCGAACTGTCTGCGCAGCTCCTCTCTGCAGGACTGCGGCACATACTTCTCCAAGAAGAGAGCGGAGAATTGTTGCCAAGTAAGGGGCGCTGCATCAAACGGCCTACGCCTCTCATACGCCTCCCACCAATTAAAGGCAGCTCCCGTAAACTAAAAGGTGGTGAATGCCACACCACTAGACTCAAGAATCCCGGCTGTCCGGAGCATTCGCCGACACTTGTCAAGAAAACCCTGGCCATCCTCGCCCTCAGCACCACTGAATGATGGAGGCTGGAGTCCGCCAAACCTCTCAAGGCGACGCTGCTCATCATCTGGCATAACAGGTACCATGAATTCCTGAGCTGGTGCAGCTGGCTGGGCTGGAGGTGCCCCCGGCATCTGAAGTCCCTGCACTACCTGCTCAGGCGTACGGGCAACTGGAGTCTGATTGCCTCCCCCGGCCTGTGAAGTAGTGGCAGCTGTGGTGGCTGAAACCGCCTGAGCCAGGCCAGTGCAAACAGATAATATCTAAGCCAAGGTCTCCTGGAGACCTGGAATAGCAATAGGCACAGCTGATGCCTGAACTGGTGCTGCTGGAGCCTGTTCCTGAGCTGGGGCAGCTGGTGGATCAACAGATGCTGCCCTCGCCGCTCTGCCTCTACCACGACCACGACCGCGTCCACGGCCTCTGGTGGCCTCAGTGGGTGGTACTGGTGGGAAGTTCAAAAAATTTTACATCAACGTGTCCCTCACCTCCTAACGAGTTCAACCATACAAAAATTATCGAATTCCGACATCGGTTCGACCTCCAATCTTAAATCTAAACTTAAGGATTTTCCACAATTTCTCAAACTTAAATCCCAATTAAACACTAAAATAGTGATATACTTGGGTAATTTGACCAAGATTGAGTTAGGAACACTTACCCCGATGTTTTTCTTAAAAATCTCCCAAAATTCGCTTCGATCCGAACTCTATAGCTCCAAATAATGTTTAAAAATGGCTGAAATCCCCTCTCTTAAGTATCTGTCCAAGAAAGTCTCCTTTAGATATAGTTTTGAGGTTGATTTTGTTGTGATTTAGGGTGTTTTGGAGGTGTTTCTCTTAGATGGTAACGATAGTGGGTTTTTACATGGCCAATGGGTACTGGTTTCTATTTATACAGGGTCAAAAATTGGAACAAAACGCACCAGTTGGGTCAAAAATGCGACCGCATTCTGACCGTATTTTGACGTTGATTTCTGTCCAGAAATCTGTCTTGGTCTGCGATTTCAATGTACGATTTACGGTCCGCATTTCTGACATGGATCTTGTCCAGAAATCTGTCTCGATCTGTGGTCTCAGTGTGGTGAATATGCGGTCTGCATTGTGGAAATGCGACCGCATTCTTGACCGCATTATTGACATCATTCTTTGCCCAGAAAACTGTCTGGGTCTGCAATCTGGGTGTATGGTTTGCGGCTCGCATACAGGGTTTGCGATAGCATAGCCCGCTTTGCGATGACTCTTTGTCCTTTTACAAAATTACAAACTTTCTGGTTTTTCTGCAACTTTTCCAAGGACGAAATAGTCCGTTTGACCACCCTAAACTCACCCGAGGTCACTGGGACCTCAACCAAACATGCCAACATATCCCATAAAATTATTCAAACTCGTTCCAACCTTCAGAATGCTCAAAACAACCTCTCAACACCAAATTCGCGTCAGATTCAAGCCTAAGAATCTCGGAGTCTTCTAAATTACTAATTTGATCAAAACCCAATCAAACCATATCCAAATGACATGAAATTTTGCACACACATCCTAAATGACATAACGAGGCATAACAAGGCAGAAATGGGGAAAATGGAGCAGTAGCTCATGAGACGACTGGCCGAGTCGTCACATTCTCCCCCACTTAAACAAACGTTCGTCCTCGAACGAGTCAAGAAACGTACCTAAAGCTTCAAATAGGTGAGGATATCTGCTCCGCATCTCACGCTCAGTCTCCCAGGTAGCCTCCTCTACGGGTCGACCTCTCGACTGCACTTTCACTGAAGCTATATCCTTTGGCCTCAACTTCCGAACCTAGCGACCCAAAATCGCCACTGGCTCCACATCATAGGTCAAGTCATCGTCCAAATGAATTGTGCTGAAGTCCAAAATATGAGACGGATCCCCAATATACTTCCAAAGCATAGAAACATGAAATATTGGGTGTACACTCGACAGGCTGGGTGGCAAAGCAAGCTCATAAGCCACCTCCCCAATTCTCCGAAGCACTTCAAATGGCCCAATGAACCGAGGACTCAATTTTCCTTTCTTCCCGAATCTCATAACACCCTTCATGGGTGAAACCTTCAGCAAGACCTTCTCACCAACCATGTAGGACACATCTCGAACTTTCCTATCGGCATAACTCTTCTGCCTCGACTGCGCTGTACGGAGCCTCTCCTGAATGGTTTTCACCTTCTCTAGAGCATCCTGAACCAAGTCAGTCCCCAATAGCCTAGCCTCGCCGGGCTCGAACCAACCAACCGGAGATCTACACCGCCTCCCATACAGAGCCTCATACGGAGCCATCTGAATACTCGACTGGTAGCTGTTGTTATAAGCAAACTCCGCAAGCGGTAGAAACTCATCCCATGAACCTCCGAAATCAATAGCACATGCACGCAACATGTCCTCCAGTATCTGAATGGTACGCTCGGACTGCCCATCCGTCTGGGAATGAAAAGTTGTGCTCAACTCCACCTGAGTACCCAACTCCCTCTGCACGGCTCTCCAAAACTACGACGTGAACTGAGTACCTCTATCTGAAATGATAGAAACTGGAACACCATGCAGCCAAACAATCTCTCGGATATAAATCCTTACCAACCATTCTGAAGAATAGGTAGTACACACAGGAATGAAGTGCGCGGACTTGGTCGGCTGATCCACAATCACCCAAATAACATCGAACTTCTTCAAAGTTTGTGGAAGTCCAACAACAAAGTCAATAGTAATCCGCTACCACTTCCACTCGGGAATAGTCATCTGCTGAAGCAAGCCACCCGGTCTCTGATGCTCATATTTTACCTGCTGACAGTTGAGACACCGAGCTACGAACCCCACAATATCTTTCTTCATTCTTCTCCACCAATAGTGTTGCTTCAAGTCCTGATACATCTTCGCGGCACCCGGATGAATGGAATACCGTGAGCTATGGGCCTCATCCAGAATCGACTCCCGAAGCCCATCGATATTGGATACAAAAATCCAGCCTTGCATCCTTAACACCCCATCATCGCCGATGGTCACATCTCTAGCATCGTTATGGTGAACTCTATCCCTAAGGACAAGCAAATGCGGATCATCATACTGGCGCTCCTTGATGCGATTATATAACAAAGACCAAGAAACCACACAAGCCAACACCCGGCTAGGTTCTGAAATGTCTAATCTCACAAACCTATTGGCCAGGGCTTGAACATCGACTGCAAGGGGTCTCTCCCCAACTGGAATATATGCTAAACTCCCCATACTCACTGCCTTTCGGCTCAAAGCATCGGCCACCACATTGGCCTTTCCCGGATGGTATAATATAGTGGTATCGTAATCCTTGAGCAACAACCATCTCCGCTGCCTCAAATTAAGATCCTTTTGCTTGAACAAATGTTGGAGGCTGCGATGATCAGTAAACATCTCACAAGACACGCCATACAAGTAATGCCTCCAAATCTTCAGTGCATGGACTATGGCAGCCAGCTCCAAATCATGCACGGGGTAGTTCTTCTCATGGCGCTTCAACTGACGAGAAGCATAAGCAATGACTCTACCCAGAATGTGTTGCATGCTCTTCCTGACTACGCGAGTACACTAGAATATTGTCGATGAATACCACAATGAACGAATCTATATAAGGCCGAAATACATTGTTCATCAACTGCATGAACACTGCTGGGGCATTGGTTAGCCCGAAAGACATAACAAGAAACTCATAGTGACCATAGCTAGTTCGGAAAGCAGTCTTAAGAATGTCTGAATCCCTGATGTTTAACTGCTGATAACCCGAACGGAGATCAATCTTGGAGAACACTCATGCTCCCTGAAGCTGGTCAAACAAATCTTCAATGCGAGGCAAAGGGTACTTGTTCTTGATTGTTACCTTGTTCAATTGCCTGTAATCAATGCACATTCTCATCGTGCCATCCTTCTTCTTCACAAACAGAACTCGTGCACCCCAAAGTGACACACTAGGCCGAATGAACCCCTTATCTAGGAATTCCTGAAGTTGTTCCTTCAATTCTTTCAACTCTGCTGGTGCCATACGATACGATGGAATAGAGATGGGCTGAGTGTCCGGCACCAGGTCAATACCAAAATCAATATCCCTGTCCGGTGGCATGCCCGGCAGGTTTGCGGGAAATACATCTGGAAAATCCCTCACAACTGGAACCGATTCAATGCTTGGAGTCTCAGCTCCAGCATCCCTCACAAACGCTAGGTATGAAAGGCAACCCTTCCCAACCATATGCTGGGCCTTCAAGAATGATATCACTTAATAGGAATGTAGTCAGTCACGCCACGCCACTCGATTCGCGGCACATCCGGCATAGCCAAGGTGACTGTCTTAGCATGACAGTCTAGAATAGCACGACACGGAGATAACCAATATATGCCTAAAATGACATCAAAATCCACCATGCTCAATAGCAATAGGTCCACTCGTGTATCTAAACCCTCAATAGTTGCTACACAGGACCGATACACACGGTCTACAACAACAGTATCGCCCACCGGGGTAGACACATGTGAATAGGTGGAACCGGGATCAAATAATACAGATGCATCCTTGTGGCAGACTGAAACAATACCTGTAATGACGGCATCTGAAGCACTAGCATCTGTCTTGCCTGGGATAGCATAGAATCGGCCCTGGCCACCGCCTGATCGACCTCCCCTTCAGGGGTGATCCCTGGCTGCCTGACCTCCACCTCTAGCTAGCTGGGCGGGTGGTAAGGTAGCTGGAGCAGAAGTCGAGGGTTGACCCCTCTGCTGAGACGAACTAGCCCCATGATGAGGACACTGCCTCCACATGTGACCCATCTCGCCGCACTCATAACAGCTCCCTAGTGCTGAAGAAGAAGAGGAATGCAGGGAACCTCTCGCACCGGAGTGTCTAGCAGGTGCACTCGGCATAGAAGGACCCTGGGCTGACGGAGCACGAGCTGGAAGGGCGTTGAGTGATGACTGGCCCTGCTGCAACCCATGATAACCACGACCTGCAGATGCCCCACGGTACTCTGGATGGGCTAGCTGAGCAGGCCTGAAGGAAAGACCTCTACCATGCTGAAACTGGCCCCTCGAAGGAGCACCACTGTAACTACCCGATCCTCGAGGCCTCTTAGCCTCCCTCTCCTCTCGCTCCTGACGGCGAACCGTCTCAATCTCGCGGCTATATCAACCACCTCCTCGAAGGTAGCACCCAATACTCTCTCCCTGGTTATGAGAATACGGAGATGATAGTTAAGGCCATCCACAAACCTCCTGATCCTTTCACGGTCAGTCGGAACCATCCAAACAGCATGACGAGCCAACTCAGAAAACCTCGACTCATACTGCGACACAGTCATATTCCCCCTATCACAACTATTCGAACTATCTACCGCAGCTCCTCTCTGCGGGACTGCGGCATATACTTCTCCAAGAAAAGAGCGGAGAACTGCTGCCAAGTAAGGGGCGCTGCATCAACCGGCCTACGCCTCTCATACGCCTCCCACCAAGTGAAGGCAGCTCCCGTAAACTGAAAGGTGGTGAATGCCACACCACTAGACTCAAGAATCCTGGCTGCCCGGAGCATTTGCTGACACTTGTCAAGAAAACCCTGGGCATCCTCGCCCTCAGCACCACTGAATGACGGAGGCTGGAGTCTGCCAAACCTCTCAAGACGACGCTGCTCATTATCTGGCATAACTGGTACCGTGAACTCCTGAGCTGGTGCAACCGGCTGGGCTGGAGGTGCCCCCGGCATCTAAGGTCCCTGCACTGCCTGCTCAAATGTGCGAGCAGCGGGGGTCTGATTGCCTCCCCCCGCCTGTGAAGTAGCTGCTGTTGTGGTGGCTGAAACCGCCTGAGCTAGGCCCATGCAAACTGATAATATTTGAGCCAAGGTCTCCTGAAGACCTGGAATAACGATAGGCACAGCTGGTGCCTGAGCCGGTGCCACTGGAGCCTGATCCTGAGCTGGGGCAGCTGGTGGATCGACAGGTGCTGCCCTTACTAACCTGCCTCTGCCACAACCATGACTGTGTCCACGGCCTCTGGTGGCCTCAGTGGGTGGCACTGGCGGTCGTCCACCTCGTCCGGTATATCGCGTCCTCACTATCTGTGAGAGAATAGGATGACAGAAGTTTTAGTACTCGGACCAACAAGTTCGCACGACAAGAATTTCAAGAATATGAAGTTTTCCTAAAAGGTTCTGCAGCCTCTCGAAGATAAATAAATGCGTCTCCGTACCGATCCGCGAGACTCTACTAAACCCGCTCATGACTCGTGAGACCTATGTAACCTAGGCTCTGATACCAACCAATCACGACCCTAACCCCGAACCCGGTCGTGACGGCGCCTCTCGTGAAGACAAGGCCAGCCAATTCAAACAAAATCTCATTTTAAGCAGTTCATTAACGAGAAAACAATACAAGTATAGTTTAATAGCAATCATTCGCGAAAAATATAGCTAACCATCCCGACTACAGCCCAAACCGGGGTGTCATAATGTCATGAGCAACTAATGAATCCTAATAACAAGATTACTAATTACAATATCTGGCACAATTTTTGAAAAACATAGGAACAACAAGATGAAAGAGATACGGGGCTGCGGATGCCAACAGCTACCTCGTAGTCTCTGAATCACCGCCTGACAGGAGAAATCAATACTCTGGGGCGGAACCAACAATGCCTGAATCTGCACACATGGTGCAGGGAGTAATGTGAGTACTTCCAACTCAGTGAGTAATAAGCATAAATAACAACTGAAGGTAAGAAAACACACAAGGCACAAGGCATTTTATAATGAAGCATTTAAAACATCATTCGCAAATAGTAAATCAGTGAGAAATTCAAGAATAATCTCCTTTCAGCAGGTAAAAACATGTGAAGTAAAACATCGCCCCTCGGGCAACATCATAAAAACAGTACCAGCCCCTCGGGCTCAAATCTCAGAACAACATCAGCCCCTCGGGCTATAATTCACATCACAATGGGTACCCGCACTCACTGGGGGTGTACAGACTCCGGGAGGGGCCCCTTACGGCCCAAGCACAATATTAGGCCACCACGTGGCATATATCTAGGCCCTCGGCCTCATATATATCACAAGCCACCTCGTGCCACATAAAGTATCTCAGGCCCTCGGCCTCATATCAGTCACAAGCCACTTCGTGGCACATAAAGTATCTCAGGCCCTCGGCCTCATATCACTCAGTAAAACCTCACATCTGGCCCTTGGCCGCACTCAGTCAGAAAAATCATCACAAGCCCCTCGGGCTATGGTAAAACAGTAGTCCTCAGCCCAAAAACATCATTTAAAATATTGTTTAAGTCTCAAAAACGAGTAAAAGTGACTGAGTTCTAAAATAGTGAAAACTGCATGACTGAGTTCAAGTAATAAGTCAAAAATAGTGAGAAAACGGTGATAAATATCCCCGAAGGGTTCAAATAATTGGCACGAATCCCAAATATGGCAATCAGCCCAAATCATGATAATAACAAGTAAGTTCCAATCAAATGCGTAGTAAAATCGTCAATCGGGATGGACAAAGTCACAATCCCCAGTAGTAAACAACCCCACGCTCATCATCGAGCGCGTGCCTCACCTCAATATACCACTACGATGTGCAAATCCGGGGTTTAAAACCCTCAGAACATCATTTACAATCACTACTCACCTCGAACCAGCTAAATCCTTAGCCCGCGATGCCTTTGCCCTTCGAATTGGCCTCCACGCGTGTCGATTCTATCCAAAATCAGAACTAATACGTCACAATACGCTAAGGGAACAAAGCCCAAGCGAAACAATAGAAAAATATCAAGAAATTACGAAATTAGCAAAACCCGAGCCCCGGGCCCACTTCTCAAAGTTCAGAAATTTTTACATCAACGTGTCCCTTACCTCCTAACGAGTTCAACCATAGAAAAATTATCGAATTTCAACATCGATTCGACCTCCAATCTTAAATCTAAACTTAAGGATTTTCCACAATTTCTCCAACTTAAATCCCAATTAAACACTAAAATAGTGATATACTGGGGTAATTCGACCAAGGTTGAGTTAGGAACACTTACCCCGATGTTTCCCTTAAAAATCTCCCGAAAGTCGCCGCAAAATTCGCTTCAATCTGAACTCTATAGCTCCAAATAATGTTTAAAAATGGCTGAAATCCCCTCTCTTAAGTATCTGTCCAAGCAAGTCTCCTTTGGATATATTTTTGAGGTTGATTTTGCTGTGATTTAGGGTGTTTTGGAGGTATTTCTCTTAGATGGTAACGATAGTGGGTTTTTGCATGGCCAATAGGTACTGGTTTCTACAGGGTCAAAAATTGGAACAAAAAAGCACCAGTCGGGTCAAAAATGCGACCGCATTCTGACCGCATTTTGACGTTGATTTCTGTCCAGAAATCTGTCTTTGTCTGCAATTTCAATGTACGATTTGCGGTCCGCATTTCAGATCGCATTTCTGACATGGATCTTGTCCAAAAATCTGTCTCGATCTGCGGTCTCAGTGTGGTGAATATGCGGTCCGCATTGTGGAAATGCAACCGCATTCTTGACGTCATTCTTTGCCCAGAAAACTGTCTGGGTGTCACGACCCGTATTTTTCATCCTCGGGAGTTGTGATGGTGCCTACTTGTGAAAGTTAGGCAAGCCGATCAACCGAAATATTTGCCTTGTTTCCATTTACATTCATTGCAACTTAAAACCAACAACTAAAGAACAACATAAGTTAACGAGGAGAATGAATAAAATTTCAGACTTAAAATATCGCTATTAAAATTTCCTAAACGAACCACCCAAGATTTAGTGTCACAGCTTCACAGACTGTCTACGAGTACTACAAATAAGGGTCTGAAAGAAACAACAAAATACTGTCTCTGGGACTACGTAAAAGAAATAGGTAAATAGATAGCGGGAGACACCAAGGTCCGCGGACGCCTGTAGGACTACCTTGGGTCGCCTAATAAGCAAGAAGCTGGAAACTCGCCCGCCCATTTCATTATATCTTGTGGTAGGCGTACCACCCGCTCCCAATTTATCATATTTTATGGTAGGCGTACCACCCGCTCCCATTTCATCATATTTTGTGGTAGGCGTACCACCCGCTCCCATTTCATCATATTTTTATATAATAACGTGACAAAAAAAGAACAACATTTTTCATAATTAATTCCCTAGTATCACTCTCTATGATCTTGGAAGCAACGCGAGAGAGAATAACCTTACATAGTATCGCTCTCTATGAATTCTCACAAGTGGGTTACTCACATTCAACGCTGGTGATAACATAGGAGGCTGTACTTCAAAATTTTTAATAATTTCAGCAACTAGGCTTGTGGAAACTCGTGTATTTATAATTATCTACATTCTTACTCAATCCTTCAGCGGAATGGTCAACCAAGAAGTTTAATTAGAAATAATATATACTACAGCATCTCAACTTAAAAGTCCTGAAACTAAGATTCAGGATAGAAGTTGCAGACTCTAGTCACTAATATTATCATTAATAAATTGCATGTGAAGTACCAAGTTCAAGTCCACAATGTACCAAATAAAGCACAATTATCCATTTCATCTATAAAGTCCACATATTTACTGGAAATTTTGACTCTTCAAAAGCATTCTAGAATCGGCATTTAGTTAATTCATACCTTAACTTTTTCTTGTTTCTTTTTTTTTTCTTTTTAATTGGGGGGTTCTGTGTTAGAAGACTCAATTTAACATGGAATTCTACTATTATACATAACCATCACAGCCACATAATGAAAGACTCAGACTAAGAACACTCACGGTCATGCTCGACACCAACGTATAGATACTCGTCACCATGCCTATACGTCGTACTTAACAAGAAGCAATTAACAAACAGTACACAACTCCTAATCTCTCAAGCTAAGGTTAGACCGGATACTTACCTCGAAAGAAAACGCAGTGACCCGATTGACTCGAAATGGAACCTTCCCTTCCGTCTAAACCTCGAACCCCAACCAACTCCGACGGACCTCTTCGACTTAACCCGTAAGACTCCAAATGAAACAGTGGCGAGAGAAACACAGGTATTCGAACCTTGAGATTTGCAGGGAGTGAATTTGTGGGGGTTGTATTCACCGTTGGGTGAAGTGATAGTACAGTGGTTAATTTGCTAAAGTTTTGGACAAAGGCTAAAAGAAAACTGGAAATTCTAACTATACTATGACTAAAGCTAGAAGAGGAAAGTAAATTCCATGGCCAGTTAAAGACGATGAGAAAGTAATTGCCAATGCTCCATGAATGTCCGTTCTCCCCCTTGTTTTCAAAATGCATCTTCCTCTTTTATAAAGAAGATTTTGATGGTTACCTGATAATGTGCCATGAATTTGGTTTACATGGGATTGAGGTGAGGAAATAGACGTGAGGGAGTAGGAGTCACGGGATAGTGTTTAGGTAGTTAATAGGAGAAATCTTTTGTATTTTTTTTTTTAAATGGCTATAATTTGAGCTCGGGACCTCAAAATTTGATTCCGGGTATACACCCAAGTCCTAAATCACGATACGGGCCTACTTGAACTATCAAAACACTTATACAGGTCCGTCTACTAAAAATGTTGATGGAAGTCAACTCACTTGAGTTTTAAGGCTCTATTTCACATTTTAATCTTTTCACAAAAAAAAAACATTCTGAAAAATTATACACACTGCACATGCAAATCGAGGTGAGATAAAAAGGAGGTTTTTAAGCCTCGGAACACTGAATTCAATCTAACAACAAGTGATGACCCTTTGGGTCGTCACACTGGGTCTGCGATCTGGGTGTATGGTTTGCGGCTCGCATACAGGGTTTGCGATAGCATAGCCCACTTTGCGATGTCTCTTTGTCCTTTTACAAAATTACAAAATTTCTGGTTTTTCTGCAACTTTTCCAAGGACGAAATAGTTCGTTTAACCACCCTAAACTCACCCGAGGCTAGTGGGACCTCAACCAAACATGCCAACATATCCCATAACATTATTCAAACTCGTTCCAACCTTCGGAACGCTCAAAACAACCTCTCAACACCAAATTCGCGTCAGATTCAAGCCTAAGAATCTCGGAGTCTTCTAAATTACTAATTTGATCAAAACCCAATCAAACCACATCCAAATGACATGAAATTTTGCACACACATCCCTAACGACATAACGAGGCATAACAAGGCAGAAATAGGGAAAACGGAGCAGTAGCTATATCTAAATTATTATTTTGATCAAAATCCAATCAAACCATATCCAAATGACATGAAATTTTGCACACACATCCCAAACGACATAACGAGGCATAACAAGGCAGAATTGGGGAAAACGGAGCGGTAGCTATATATATATATATATATATATATATATATATATATATATATATATATATATATACATACATATAAAAGCTATATTCTATAATACATATTTAGATGGAAATATCATAAATATAAATAATTGTACTGCTTAAAAGAACATTTATACCTTAAATTTATTAAAAATTTGCTCCTTCAGCGAGAATGGGAAATCACTCCAAGCCACATAAAGGCCATTATAAAGCTTTCTGGTGGCTTTGGTGATTATCCTTGTAGTAATATTACTAGGGATGAACCTGCAATTTAATAAAAAAAACACATAATATCTTAGTAAAACTGTACAAAATAATAAACATAAAAATAACAAATAACTCTTACCCATCACCCTCAGGGACAATGAAGATCCTGCCATATTGATCATAATGCACCGCCTCGTCATCATCAGCATCACCGTCCGAAGCATGTATATCAGAAGCATATGTGGAAGGTGTAGGGGGATCAGAGCTAGTATCTCGCAGGTGAAGGCCTAAAATAGATGGAGTCCCAGATGAGATGGCTGCGAGCCCTGTGACTGCGACATAGCTGTATGGGCCGCAAGGGGACGTGACACTGATAGCTGTGACCGGAGTGGCTGTGACACTGATGCCTGTGATCCATGTGGATGTGACATGGATCGATGCGGTCCATGTGATGCAGATGGATGCGATCCACGTGGCTGTGCGGCAGCTGGATTGTATGTCGGATGTACAATCCTATGGCCCTGTGACGAAAGACCTGGTGTCTGCACGAAGGTGTAGGGCTAGTGATGATGTGGTAGCTCAGAATAGCCCTGGGGTGGAGGCAAAGACATAGGCATAGGCATAAGCATCTTTGAAGAGGCAGGAAAAGATGGAGTATTATCTTCTACCCTCCTCTTTGGTTTCCTAGCCTTTTCTCGACCCCGAGATGTGACGACCCGGCCAGTCGTCTCATATATATATATATATATATATATATATATATATATATATATAAGTATTAGTGCATTAGCTAATATTATATCGAATATAGCTTATATATATCGAATATAGCTTTTATATATATTCAGTAAAAGCTTAGTGCATTAATACATAATTATTCAAAAGTTAAGTGCATTAATACTTAGCTTTTATTAGCTAATATTAATTTGATATAATATTAGCTAACGCACTAATACTTAGTGCATAGTGTGTGTATATATATATATATATATATATATATATATATATATATA